>JAFCAK010000043.1:0-77995 GCA_016906875.1 Brettanomyces sp. HC-2020a
CAAGACTTTACATAATTACCAAAAAATGGTTCCTATTGTCTTCCATAAATGTTTTTTTAAAGACAGTATAGAAATCATTTTTTTGTATCTAAGTCAGTATGCCGATCAGTGCTAGTTCGCGAACATGCCAACTAATGCTATGCATATTCATGCCGATTAGTGCATATTTATTTGTCCCTCCCTCAGAATTTTGTGCCAGATTGAACTTCAACTACTACTCATATTATCAACGTAGAACAACATAAAATAGCAGAAATCATTGGTTCAAAAAGAACAGCAAAGTAATGACAAATACAAATAGTAGATATGTACATTATAAAACACGAAGTAACAAAGTAAAAAAAATCAAAGCTGCCGATAAGGAACCAATAAAGCTTGTTTGCAAGACTGTCTTGGATAACTTAAGCCCAATAATTGCACAGGCTAAATATACTTTCATCATGGTCATCAACTCAACAAACCCTTCCTTTCTTAAACGTTTGCTTTTAATTATTAAAACCTGAATCCAATATAAACAACGACAACCTTTACAAGAGTATATCACAATCCTTATGTGACGGAACCTTTCATGTATTATATGAAAATCCTTGTATTTTTCAAGTAACTATTTTCTAAGGGAATCAACATCATGTTCAATTGCAGGTGAAAGTGAATTTTATGTTTCAGTAGTATCTCTTACAAGACATTGTAGTACTGTTTCCATAATTATCCCAAACTTTATCTAAGTCTCGTTAATCAGTGCTTTGTAACATAGTTGTGATATGATATTATTTCCTTTCCAAAACGTTTTCACAACCTTTGGAAGGAAAATATATCAATTTATTTCATTAGGTAAAGCCTTCTAATAATTAGAAAGAATAACCACATCCTAGCTTCCCTAAAAGTACGGATATTCAGCTACAGCTTCTTCTGTCGTTCATATCCCCAATCCTATCAGTTTATAAATCCTATTTCCGCTCCATACAAGTACATTTCACAATAAACTAAACAGTTGTATGCATTGCAAGAACTAACTTGCCACCCTTTCATACAGCATATGGCCATTTCTATGGCAGCATCATTTAATCTCATATCATCTGTGATTGGCTCTTAATTCTTCCTCCCCTGAAGTTGTATAGTGCCTTTGATCCAGCAGTGGTCTTTTGCATGTATCTCCATGCCTCCTGAATGTGGATTGCCTGAATAGGAGTCGAATCCTCCTCCGGCTTATCGAAAATATGCCTTACTTTACGTCTTTTCGTTGCTGGACCCGCTCCTTTAAAATCTCCCAGTGCTTTCTTCACTTTCAGTGCCTCCTCGGTTATTGTGCAAACCAATTCAAAGGTGAGAAACCCTAGTATGTCTATAACGTCGTCATTCGGTCTGCTTTCGGATATCTGCGACATTCCACACCACTCTCTAAATCTCTTTGCCTTTCTGAATGTAAAGCTGGCCTGTCGACACTCAGACCAGTGAACGTATTCCTTCTTGGTCATGTATTTGGTCCTGTCATCGTTCTGCTTCAATCTCTTCATCTGTGCTCTTAAAGCTTCACGTTCATCTTCATCAACATCGTCATACACTTCATCTCCGTGGTATAAAGGCTGCTCACTAAACATGAATTCAAGCTCCCAGGGCAGTCGCAGCGATTTCTTCTGCTTAACAATTGCTTTGCTGTCTACACCAGACGCTCCACCGCCCTGATTTGCTCCACTTGTCGAAGATCCGTCATTGTTATGAACTGTTGATCCATTAGCACCATTTCCATCTATAATATCGTTACCGGCGGTAATATCTCCGTTTTCCTGCTCTCTGGCATTCTTTCGAACATCTTTCCACGATAAATACGTTCTCAATCGATTCACTTTTGCCCGATCATGCCTGATCATGAATATCACATCCTCTGGTGAGATTGCTCTTTGACCCCTTGCATTTGCTGTTTTCTGCGCTCTCAGAATTAGTTGTACCACTTGATCTCGAACAATATCCTCGATCAATTCTGTTGTTGCCTCTGGAGGATCGTTCAGCTCCCCACTAACAAACATCATTTGCTCGATCTCAATGCGATATCTATACTTTCCTTTATCTCTCCCACCCGAGCCTGATGAGTGTGTATTATGCCCTGCTGATCCACCCACACCATGTGAATGTCCGTGTGACACGGATTTTTTCGAGTTTGCTTTACTCCTTGACACCATTTCTGGTCCTTGAATTATTACGATCCCCTTTGTCGGTTTCACACAATTTAATGAGTTTGATATTTGAAAAAAAAAGCTGAAATAAGAAGTGTGTGAAGAGGAAGAAGTGAGGGGGGAAAAAAAAGTCCGTCCAGTTCCCGATATGGAATTTCTTTTCCAAACCTGTGTTTCTGTCTTCACTAATTAATCCCGGTTCATTTCTGAAGATGAAAGACAAAATCAAAACCAAAACAGAAATCAAAATGGTATGAAATATATTGTAGCCTCTGTTTGCTTTTGCTTAGTGTCAGGTAATGCCACTGTGGATAATACGATACTATAATTGTCCTCAAGCCTAGCGTCGATCGACTTGACTCATCTGAATCGTCGCTCTTCAGTTATCTCGCTAACTGGTGAAACCTCATCAGCATCGTCATGATTCCAATTGATTACTTCTTCAATTTTGCTTGCCACAGTATGTTGGACAATGTATCAGCTCCCCAAGAAAGTTGGTTGCATACGACAACTTATTTTCAGAAGATGGAATTCTGACTTTTTGCCTAATTGGGTTGAGTCTGATATGCAGACCAAGCTGAAGTCCAGATTTAAAGGCTACTGTATTCCAATACGGTCCGAACAGGATATTCAGCCGGCTTTAAACCAACTTTTGCAGCTACATAAAAAGATTGGCAAGGCTACACATCCGGCAATGTATGCATGGAAGATTGTGGACTCTAACAGCATGAAAGTGGACACCTGTTCAATGTCAAAAAGAGAAAAGCACAGTAGGTCTAGTTCGGAAAAATACAAGCTTAAAACAGAGAATAATGAAAGGCAGATGTGCGTCATCAGGCATCCTCGGAACCTTAGAATTGGTCATAATGATTGTAAGGAGCCCGGATCTGGAGATAGACTTATGGGTCTATTGGATAGACTGCGATTGGTTAATGTGCTAGTAGCAGTTACACGATGGTACGGAGGAAAACTTCTAGGACCTTCTAGATTCCGATGCATCAGTGATTCGGCACTGGATGCACTACAGAAAGCAGGATACACTGGAATTGGCACGGATAAAAATTCATGGCTTGATGTTTACATGATTGCCAAACTCAACAGTCAGAAATGATGAAGAGGATAAATGTCATCGAAGCTTCTACTTTGGCAAGAAGCATACAATTACATAGCTAATCGAGACTCAAAACTAGGTTAGTTCAGTTATAGTGACATAAGTAAAGAGTAATAAAAAACAAACAAAAAGATGTTATAAAAAGAATTCAAAAAAGCACGCCGCTCATTTGAAGACCTTACCGTCGGCAACTTCCTTCTTAACACCGTCAATCTCAAGTGGCTTATCCCAAGCCCAAGCGTCGTTGACAAACTCCTTGTCCTCTGGCTTAGTTGGGTCCAACTTGGTAAACTCGTATGATTCCCAGTCAGGAGCAACATCAAAAGCTGGCTTGTAATCTTGACCTCTGACCAAGAAAGCACCAACAATACCATTGTGGTTGTCTTCACCGCAGACAACCATGCATCCAAACAAGTACTTGGTGGAGGCAGAAAGTCTGGCGAAGAAACCACCAATCAAGTTGTTGGACATGAACACCATCTTCAACTCATCGTTGTACTTGTAGGCGACCTTGTACAAGGACCACTCCTTTGGATCCCAGAACTCGTTCCAGAACCAAGGCAAGGATTCCTCTCTTGTCTCGTGGTTCGAGTAGTATCTCTTCAACTCGTCAATAGGTATGGAGCTCTTACCCAAAGCCTCCAATGGGTGCTTTGGCTTCTTAGGCTGTGCAGGTGGGGCAGCCTGCTTCTGTTTCTGCTTCTTTGGCTGTTGCTGCTGCTTCTTTTCTCCACCCTTCTTCTTCTCCTTCTTGTGCTCTGGGTGAGTAATTGGAGTGTCGGCAAGCTTGAGGTCCTTGAAGAAGTACTCAATGTACTCAGACTTGGTGACAGTGTTGAACCATCTGAGCAAAACCTTGTGCTCCTTTCTCCACTGCGATCCGTACCACAGAGTGAATGGTCTGAAGAAGCATGTGGCAAAGAAGAGATCTGCGACAGTCAATCTTTCGCCAACAAGGTAGGTGTAGTTGACCAATCTCTTTTCCAAGAGTTCAGTGTACTGGTCAACCTCGTGGATGGCCTCCTGCACAGCCTTCTTGTTGAAGGGAACCCTGCCAAGAATGCCACCAATAGCGGTGCTGACAGCAGCCATGAAGTCAGATGTTGCAAAAGACAAGTATTGCAACACCTGGGTCTTCTCCTCTAAAGTCTTTCCAAGGAGAGGGGAGTTCTCGTCGTGTAGTTTGACCACTAATTGCAAGAGTAGATGATTTTTGTTAGTAAATTTGCTATTTGTGCCAAAAACTGTACCATGTGGAGAATGCAAATAATGCAAAAGCATTGCATTCCCTCGTTTCGGTCGCCATTCTTTCAAATCTCTCCTCCTTTTCCTAAATTCACTTCAGATATAAAATTCTCGACATGATGTCTTAAGACAGGGATAACTGTATAAAATAAAAAGGTTCTCATCATATGAATCCAATAGGAGGACAAGAAAAGCAATAACGACAAATACCAGCATCATCAAGTAATATGAAAATACTTACAGTAGTAGAGAACAGCAATAACCTCGTGGACCTTGAATCCATGAGGACCAATGAAAGCTGGGACCTTCTTCAATGGGAAGTTCTTGACATGCTCCGCTGAGTCCTTTGGCTCAAGCTTGATATCCAACTTGAAGGCTTTAACCAAACCAACAGGCAAGATAGCCCTGGTCTGGCCATTTCCGAAAAGTGTTCCTTGCGACATTTTCTGGCGTTCGATTCTGTGCTGACTGAAGAGCAAAAAAAAAGTACGTAGTCACTATCTGAAACCTAATGTATTGTGGGTCAGGTCAGATTTAAGGATAGATGCCAACTACCAATGAAAAAAAAAAAAAATTCACCATGTGGACGACTTCTTTGGAAAGGAAAAATTTTCGTCCCTACATTCTGCATTGTGTTCTTTTCGTCTGTTACCCTCCAATATTTCTAATGAAGGGTCAGGTCAAGCAAAAATTGAGACAAATCGAAAAAAAAAATTAAATGAAAAATGAAAAAGGGACAAGCCTAATATTAATCAAATTAACATCAAGCCGATAGACGCGTCTACAGTACTGTTGACAAGTAGGAAGAAAAATACCAAAATGTGTGCCTAATTGTGGAGAAGCGGATTAATGCCTAGAAAGCACTATCGAGTTTACAATCAGTCAGCTATCACCATTTGTTGAGCCCTCTCTACAATATAATCACCATATTTTTACCCTATAAATAATGCTTGCACGTTGTTTTCGTTCCAGCAATTATCTGCTCGGACGAAACTTCAGCACTTGTTCAGTACTTAGAGAAAAAGTACCTCTTCCAAGCAAAGGAGATGTAATGCAGAAGTTTGCATTTGAACACTTTACACACACAATCGGAGACATTCAGGGTTCGATCCCCACTTTCCTGAACCGAAAAGTTGTACTTAATGGTTGGATTGACGGAAATCCAAGAAAAATATCGAGTAAGCTTGTGTTTGCGGCATTCAGAGACTTTAATGGTGACTTTACACAGCTTACCGCTAAAGGTAGTGAAATAGCCAAGATTCTGAGAGGTTTGAAGCCTGAAGATGTACTCTCTGTTTCGGGAACAGTCAATAGCAAAAGGCAAAGGAGAGGATTGGAGAATAACGGTGCAAAAGAATGGGAATTGGTTGTTGATAATGTTGAAATTCTGAATAAATCAGGTGAGATAGCCACACAGTTGGATTCGTTGAAAAAAACGCCTTCACAGTACCCGCCCGAATACAGATACCTGCAATTAAGATCCCCGGTCTATCAGAATGCATTAAAAATGCGATCTAAAGCTGCTCATATAGCCCGTTCCGTTTTCGAGTCTATGAATTTTGTCGAAATAGAAACTCCACTCCTATTTAAGTCTACACCTGAGGGTGCAAAAGAGTTTTTAGTTCCTACCAGGAGAAAAGGGCTGTTTTATGCCTTGCCACAGTCCCCTCAACAATACAAGCAGATGCTCATGGCTAGCGGATTCAAAGGATATTATCAAATTGCTAAATGCTTCAGGGATGAAGATCTTCGCTCAGATAGGCAGCCCGAATTCACACAGATTGATATGGAGATGTCTTTTGCAAAGAGTCAAGATGTGCAGCATGTCGTACAAAAGTTGCTGAAAGCCATCTGGAAAGAAATTCGTGGGCTTCCTTTATACAGAATAGACCCAGATAAGGATGGCTATCTTTTGGAAATAGAGGAGGCTGAGGACTTTCCAAAAATGAACTACATGGAGGCCTTGACAAAGTATGGAATTGATAAGCCAGATTTAAGGTCGACTTTGTGTATCCAGGATGTTTCGCAATATTTCAATGGAATGCCTCTAAAAAGATCTGATTTTGCGGTTACTGAAGCATGCGTTCTAAAAGGAGCATTGAAGTTACAAAAGTCATCTAGAGAACTTTTCATTTCTGAGAACTACTCCATGAGGAGACCGTATGTTTTCAAAATACGTGATGAGGGTGAGCTTAAATCTTGGGCCCGGGCACTTCCAAACGGTTCGAATGTCTCAATTTCCGATCTCAACAAGAAGTTGGGTTTAGAAGTCGGGGATATTGTAGCTATTAGCGATAGACAAGCATTTCCATACGAAAGTCCAACACCTCTCGGTCGATTTAGACAGGTAGCAATGACAAACTTCCCGAATAGCTGGAGAAGACATGTTATTGGAAGTTCAGATCCTACATCCGAGGATATTTTTGTTGCCTCATGGCTTGTAAACTTTCCACTTTTCAGTCCTACAGAAGGTAAAATAATAGACGGATATCCAGAGTACGATTTCAGCAAACTAGAGTCCACGCATCATCCTTTCACTATGGTGAAATTGGAGGACTATGATTTACTAGATGAAGAACCTTTAAAGGCAAAAGGTGATCATTATGATCTGGTTGTAAATGGTGTCGAGGTGGGAGGAGGATCCAGAAGAGTTCACGATGCCAAATTGCAGCAATTCATATTCAGCAACATTCTCAAGATAGATAATTACCCTGCCTTGTTCGGCCATCTTCTCAGAGCGCTTTCTAGTGGTTGTCCACCTCATGCAGGTCTTGCAATTGGATTTGATCGTATGTGTTCAATGCTATTGGGTTCTAGCACTATCCGGGATGTTGTTGCTTTTCCAAAGACGCAAACAGGAACCGATCCTGTAGTGGAAAGTCCAAGTAATATTCCAGACAAGACTCTTGCGCTATACGGTATTTCTGTTAGGAAATGAGTCTAGATTCATCAAGATACAAATCGATTTGATGCTGGAGCAGCTTTTATTTATTCGTTACGTGTACATAGAGCATGTTTTTTTTTACCTGTTTTATCGTAGCCGTCGATGGGCTATACTGTCACTATAGATTTAGTTTGATTTTCCGATCTGCACAGTGTGATTCCGTAATCCCTGTTATCCTATCGGATATTTTCCTAATTGGAGTTTTCCCTCGCTTCGAACTTCGTCCTCCCCCCTTTAAATTTAAAATATCGTCTAATTCAATTGTTTCGCGGCGTTTAATTTTTTTACGCTTTGTTATTATTTTTCTTCCTTTTTTTTTCTTACACATTCCATCTATCGTAACTGAAGGACTAATTTCGGCCTTCCTCACATTTTCAATAGGTGGCGCACAAAATGAAAGAAAATGCTGCTCGCGACGAGAAAATTTTGTATGTGTTTTTTCGCTGCTCTGCCAAAAGTGATACAGTGTTGCCGTCATAAAAGAGGGTAAATTTTCAAGCATCTTACAGTTGAAAGTACAGGAAAATACCCTTATTCGAAAGGTATAAGCACATAAAAGAAAGCCTTGTGCTATTTTTATAGATTTTGTCTGGTGCTTTGCACAAAACACGATCTCCTACTTTTTTGTTGTTTGAACGCCGACACTTTTTTTCGACCCCAGCACCAATACTACACAGGCTAGGAAAATTTTACGTCGAAAAAAAATTTTTGGGATCCACCGGAAACACGCTCACTCACTGTTCACCCACTAATCGGCAATATCGGCTATTTTGCTCTCTATATCAGTCGCCTGTGAGTTTTCGATATATATTTGGTTACTTCAGTGTTAACCGGCAAATACCACCTAGGTGTGTGTTCCACTTTGTTCTTACTTGGTCAGCCTGTGTGGTGGGTCTATTATTTTTGCGATTTGGGCCAGCTTTTTGGCAATTAACTAAACCTTTGTTGGAGGTGCTTTTTCCTCACTCCAAAAAAATTTCCTTACCTCAACTTTCCACCCATTGCATTTTTCAGCGCTGGACTGGTACCTTGCCTCCGATATCTTTTCTTGTTCATTAGTGGGATACTGAAACAGCCGAATTTATTTTGTCTGCAATAGCGGGAAAATTTAAATATTTTTTTTTTTCTTTCCGCGGTTGGTCTTAATTTTTTCCAATCAGTGTTTGTTGCATCCTTACACCGTTAATTGAAGCCTCAGCACAATATTACCAAGATGGCTCTACCATCAAGTACAGGCCGTTTTAGGCAACGGAGAATTTCCGTCAAGCAGACACTTCAGGTGCTGCGGCAGAAGGATATGCCGAATTTGGATAGAGAGGAGCAGCAAAGGGAGCTGCAGCATGTTGAAACAGGTGTTGAAAAAGGAGAAGAAGAAGAAAGAGATTTGCAGGCAGTGATGCATGCCGCAGATGCTAGATTTCGTTCGGGAAAGAAAAACGTCAAAGAGGTTTCAATTCCCACACCAGATGCATCCAAAACTTGGACTGATGAGTCTGCACTGTACTCTTTAAAATATCAGTTTCCAAAAGATTATTTAAAGTATTCTGCTACGGTAGAGGATACTTGTGGATGTCCATACAACATGGATGAGGACGACAGTGACTTCTTGTTAAAATTCAATGCCGATCTTAAGCAGAAGAAAACAGAAACATGCTCTGAACCCGAATTTGAGACTGTTATGTATAGTTTCGAGAGAATCGTGGAGCAAAAACAACCGTTTCTACGAATGGACCCGAAGCAAATACTGGGATATGATGATATAAAGCAGTTGGCATTAATTCCAGACGATAATGATCGTTCAAGAATATATCAAGAGCTCGGGAAGCAGCTTGGTATTCCAACGTTCGAAACACTACTGGATAATGTTTCCACAGAGGATAGCACTGATGGAGATATTGTGCCTGAGTTGCGTCCTTTACGGGTATTGCTCGAGTTGTATGGTGCTAAGATATATGAGCACTGGAAATCTAGGCGTTTGGCTCGTAAGGGGTTGGCAATTACTCCAGGTCTTAGATTTGAAGATCCAACACAACCTCAAAAGGATGATGATGATCCTTATGTGTGTTTCCGTCGCAGAGAATACCGCCATGCTAGGAAAACTCGCCGGGCAGACATGCAAGGAGTGATGAAGCTTCGTTTATTGGACAGAGACTTCAGAGCGCTTCAGCAAGTACTGCAAATGGTGACAATGCGTGAGAATAAAAGGAGAGACGAATTGGGGACGAGCTGGGCTGTTTTCAAGCAAAGGTGTGCGATCAAAGATGTGAAGCGTAGTTTAGGCATTGTCGGTGAAGATCAGGAGTTAATCGATCACCGTCGGCGGGAGAAACGTCGTGAAAGAGAGAAAAAAGAGAGGGAGAGAAGAGAGCAGATGAAGAGGGAGAGAGAGAGAGCAGCAAATGATAAGAAAGATAAGATAAAGAGAGAGAAGGAAAGGGCTAAGGCATTGAGGCAGGCAAGACTTAAAGATAAGAAAAGACGCCGGAAGGGAAAAGATGGCAGCAGTCTTGATGGTAGTCCCGATATAGATGGAAGTTCTAGAAAAGGACATCGCCATGCCTTACAAAGGCGTGTCCTCATTGATGATGGTCCGGAATCCTTGGCAGCACAGTTGAAAAAACAGGAAGCTTTGCAACTTGGAGAAAAACTCGCTGCAGAAAAGGCAAGGGAGGCTTCGCTGGCCGCTCCTCCTCCTGTTCAGCCCTATGTGAAGTTGCCAAGTGCTAAAATACCTGATCTTGCAGTTACTAGTGTGGATTCGGTGCTGCACCAGAAGATGACCGGAATTCGGAAAGCGGTTAGTGACAAGCTTATCCGCAGAAAGTTACAGGATGAAGGGTGGATTAACTATACTGATGACCCGTATAATCCGTACTTGGATATTACGGACACGATCGAAACCACTGATAAGGAGTTTCCGTGGATTAAGGACAGATCCCATGTTCCATTTAGCAGCATTGCCTCATCTTCGTACGTACTGAAAAACCCCCGGGAAATAGACTTCAGCTACGTCTTTAATAACAGTCGTCACTACAGTAATAACGACAGCGAGATCACAAAAATCAATCCGATATCTGGCCAGGTGGTCAGGAATGATCGGCATAACTTTATGCCGTGTTTCTATGATCTCGCAGGGCGTGATGCAGATGACATTGAGGATTCTGGAGCATTTCCTGGAGCAGATAGAGAATCTTTTTATGAGAACAACAAGATAGATGTCTCTGAAATTTTGGCAAAAGTCCGCCACCGCGTTGGTGTGTCCGGATGCGAATGGCTAGACAGAAAGCCGATTTCCGAAAACTCGGACTACGCCGGTTATCTGGATAGCCTGCTAAAGCCTGATAATGGGAATAAATCTGCAATAATGGAAAAATGCGACACCGCAAAGGACAGCACAACCAATTCACTTAAGAGGAAAAGGGTTAGTGTTTATGATTCTACTTCAAGTGCCGCCAAAAGACTCCGGTCCAGGTTTTTATTTGATGATGATCTGGAGGCTGCTGATGTTGTTGAGCCAGCAAAATTGAATGGTGTTGATCCACAAACCCAGCACGTACGCTTTGGTTGCATGCTTTTAAGTAAGGCTTACGAAGGAATGCAGCGGATCAGACAGCACCAAGTTGAAGCCTACCAGGCTCGGATACGTGAAAGGCAGAAATTGATGCTTCATCAAAAGAAGAAGTTACAACAGAAGCAAACATCAAAGAGCAGCGTGAAAAAATCCGTGCCTCAGAAGCCACGGCAACGCAAGAAGAAGCGTCAGGCACAAACACAGCCTGTGTCACGTGATCAGCAACCTGCCTCGAAGAAAAGAAAATCGCCATCGGCTAAGCCGGCGGCAGCCACCGCCTGAAAGATAACAGTATGTTACATTTTGCTACCTTTCAACCATGTATTATTTTGGATAGTTCCACCTTGTATTAATAATATGAAATGAATTTCGCATTTGATGAATTTTGTTGTGAGTATTTTGGGAGAATGCGAGTAGGAGCTTAATTTTCGTAGGGTCCTCTTGTGAATCAGCATGGTTGACATATTGTTGTTTGTTTGAATCATCATGCTCGTAACTTAACGAGGCGCGTCAAAAAAAAAAAAAAAAAAAAAAAATTGTTTTAATTAATGAATGCACGAAAGTACCCATTAAACGAGTTGGTTGCAATTTGGATGAGACTTGCCGTCATATTTTGCCAATAAGCCTGCACGGATGTTTACATTAAATTTAATTTACTGTCAATTCCCCAGCGTAGTTCACATTAAATTTGATTTGCTGTCAATTATCTCTAGGTATTCGCATTAGCTTTGATTTACCGCCAATTAATCTCTTTAGCTAAATCTAGGCTACCCTTCGCATAAGAAAGAAGCAACTTTGAATTATTGATTATATAACTTTTTTGCACAAAATATTAAAGAGTATTAGTTTGATTTGTGTGATAAACGGCGGTCAGAACGTAAGACATATATAGATATATACATTACCTTCGACTCTGCCAAAAAAAAAAAGCAAGTATTAAATGAAAATAAAGAATTCATGAGCCAGGCAGATACTTAAACCTGCGGGTTTCGTGGAAGAATTTGAGGTATTATTTAAATCATCTCAACCCTACTCTCATCAGTTGGAGCATTTGTGGATCCTGGCATTCTTGTCCACTTTCCCTCCGGTGATGGCAAGTAAGCTGATGCTTTTGAGTGCAGGCCGTCGTACATACCGTAGAAAGCACATGCAGATGATAAGAAGCAGAATATACCAGCAGCGGTCTTACATCCTGAATGGTTACCAAAGACAGCAATAGCATAAAGAAGGAAGAACACCCACAAAAACGTCATTAGAGCAAAAAGTGGAAGCGTAGACTTAATGGTTGCAATCCACATGAAGAAAGTAAAGACAAGCCAAGAAATCAAGTAGAGGCCAAAAGCGTTGTCAAAGTCAGAGGTTGACTCGTAACTGGACACAACACCAAAGAGATCCGAAATAATAGAGCCAAGGGACATAAAAAATGCTCCATAGCAAAGCAAAAATGTCGAACCCCAGACATTGTTATCAACGATAGCCCAAATACCAGTAATGATTTGAACTAAGCCTGAAGAGAAAAGGAATAAGCCGGCCAAGATACCAGAAGTTGTGTGCTTTGCACCACAGAGAACCAAACCAAGTGAGAAAAGTGACACAGCAATCAAAGCACATCCAGCAGCACAGGATGTTGGAAATGGTCTATACTTTCCGGTTCTCTTATACCAATTCACTCTCAAATATCCAGTTCTTGGTGGAAGTGCACCTTCCACCGATGGAATAAGGGAGCTGTTGTCACCCTTGGTCTGTTCACCTGGCTTCACTGCCGTTTCTGCACTAAACCTTTGATCGTTTTCAGCCATATTAATTTTTCTTGTATGTTCTAAACTCTTACTGTTAATCTTCGAAAAGTAAACAAAATGTTCTTGCTGTGTTGAAGAAGCTATATCTTGAGAGATTGATTTAGGAAAAAGTGGAATTTACCTCCCTTAAATATCCAACAGGATATAGAAATGGAAACAATGAAGGAATAAATGACCGAGAGCTATCTTATGGAATAGTATTACTAGGCATGTTTAACAATGTTTAACAATGCACATCCCATGATTAAGGGAGTATCCGAATTGTGTACAAAGGGAGGAGTATGGGTAAATCGTACAGCTGAACTTTGAATGTAATATCCCACGTAACGGGAGTGATAAACACCCGAATCATAAAAGTCATGTTATATCAAAGAAATGTGATGTTACTAAAGCAAAAATGAATTCCGGGAGAAATTATAAAATCATATTTCTCAGGGGTGGCGTGAGATGGCTTGGCTCCTCGTTCTGATCAATTACTATACCTTCTATTTGTGGTGAGGCTCAGTATAATATGTAGCTGATATAGCACCTCCGTGTGGTTTTCCGGGGCTCGTTAACTAACTATGAAAATGTGAAACAGAAGTAAATTGTCAACGAATACGATTAAAACATCAAATATGAAAGAGAATCCATTCCTTCTTCTCCTAATTTCCGGTTTCCAGCTCTGCTTAGAGATGATGATGCGGCGCTAGCTAGCTTCACGAAAAAAAAATATTTTTTGACATTGTAACGGTATTGTTAAAAAATGGGACTAGAGACATTGGGATCTCGGCATCGTTCCCGGTTGACAATAATAGTCATGCGGTTAATAAAAGTCTACACCCGTTGGAACATAAACATCGGTACGACAGATCAGTAACCCTTGTACTAGAAACTTCTCCATAAATTATGTCATAAAATTATATCCCGTTTTTTTTTTACTTTTTTTTATAAAGGTATTATTGTATTGTGTATCCGAAAGGGCCCTCGGTTGTTAACAATTGTTGGTAACCATTAGTTTTCCCTCGTGTTTTCTGAAGTATTCTTTGCTTTCTTTGATCCTCTTTTGTTCTATTATTCAGAATGCTATGTATCTAATGCTTAGCTAAAAGTATTTTTTTCTCAACATTCCCGGAAAGTTCCAATTGACATATGATAGTCCGCAGATTTAAAACCTACATCATCTCCCACCCTTTCCTTTTTCAAAATATGATCACGTTTATACTCTTACTGTTTTTTTGTGTATAGTCTTTTACTCTCCCATTCTGTTAAGATTGTGGGCTGCTACTTTGTTATTAAACTACTCCGATAGACCGGTACCCTTATTCGTATGATAACCTTTCACCCGATCTTATTGTGCTGCTTTTATTTATTTTATCGATATTGTATTACCTTTTTTCTGATTTGCCCATTACTCGATTCACACAATCTCAACTTAGCAAGGCACCCAATATTTGAAAAACCCACATAGACCCGACTATAATAGTATTTGTGTTTGAGGAACATCTCAAACCCAAGTATCACAGTGTGGTGATTTTAAAGAAAAACTTCACAATTTTCCTAACCCATTTAATTAGGAGCGTTTTAATTGGTATACGTTTCTAGATACCTAAATAATGTGGGCTAATATAGCAAGTCGATGTATAATTTGAACACTTTTTTATATTTTAAGCAAGTTTCAAATTATCAGGGAAAAAATCGTTACGAATGCTCAATATTTGTCCAACAATTTAATATGTTCATAAGTCTCTTCAAACATTCATATCACAGATTGTTTTTTTTGCGAACTGCACTAAAGTTCAATCTGGCACAGCCCTATATATGTGTTCTTACAACGAATCGGTTGGGATAATGTATCCCTTTTATTTCAGTAAGTACTTCTGTCTAATGACTTGTAGACTTGAATATTTTTAGTTTTCAAAATTCCTTAGCCCATAAAAGCAGAAAGGTTGCTAACTTGTTGTCTTGTGGAACTGCTAATAGTGGCATCAATGTCCCCTTCTTTCTACTGTTTCAAAGGATCTCAGACTTCAAACTGGGATGGAGTGTAAGTTGTTATCTTTAATGGTATGCAAAACAGAAGTATTTTCATTCTTACAGGATTTAAGGCACAACCTTTCTCGTATAACTTACTAATTAAAATTGTATCCCTGTGATAATGGTTTTCGAATTGTTCTATGCTATGCCTCTGAGCCATGTTGCACTTCCAGACAATAATGTTGCCGTTGGATTCTAACCCCGAACAAATAAAGTACTAAAATCATACAATGAAATCCGAAACCCTTGCATCATTTTCACATATTTTTTTTTCTCTCTTTTCATGAAAGTACAACAGACCTCAGTTACTTGCAATCTGTAGACTTTAGAGACTCATTTGATATTTTGGATTTAAGCCACTATTATATGTCATCGAGCAAGAAGATTTTCCCCGCTCCTGTTCTTCCATATGCACCGGTTAGGCAGGATGAGCGTCAGCATTATCTTAATCTTCTGCTTCAACAATATCTGAAATCTTTAGCGAAGAATAAACAAGATGAAAGACCTGATCATGAAAAGATCGCGGCGGAAATTGTTAAAAGAGAACATGATGTTTGTAAGAGATCAAGATCCAGAATGGAATATATGTCAACAGTGAAAAGATTGATGTATAATCTTTCAAAGTATGGGACATTTGATAAAGATAAAGTCGCAAAAGATCGCCGCCAAAGGCAAAAGATTGTCACATCGAAATGCAATCAATTGGGCATTCCGGATGATGATGAGCTATACAAGAGGTTGGAAAAATTGTGTATTTCAAAAAGTAAACTTGATGCGAGCCAATATGTTACTGAAGTACCTCAGGAAATTGACGATGCTGAAGTACCCGATTTCATTGAATGTGAACATTGTCATGATAAGTTCTCAATACATGATCAGTTCGACAAAAAATTTGCAACTGATGATAAAGGTTGTTTGATAGGACCTTCTGTTTGTCACTTTCATCCGGGAAAGATTCAGTTTATAACCGACTCGAATTTATTAGGTGGACGTATAGTTCGAAATCGTAGTTATAGAACATCGTTCTACAGTTGTTGCCACGAATCATTGGATGAATCATCTGGTTGTTGCACAAATGCTGCGCATGTTTTTAAATTTAAAGATAAGAGGTTCTTAAATTGGGCAAAGCCTTTCAAAACAATTAGGCAACTGAGGAAGGAACTTAATATACGAAATAGTGAGCCAACCCAACAACTCCGAAGAAGCAAGATTAAAGCCATTGGTATTGACTGTGAGATGTGCTTCACTGATCTTGGATTTGAACTTATGAAAGTTAGTGCAGTTGACTTTCGAACACTCAAGCCAATCTTAAATAATTTGGTGGTTCCTGAAGGTGATAAAGTTGTTGACTTGAACACACATGTTTCAGGAGTTGACTGTGTTCCAAAAAGTTCTGATCTTAATACTCTTACATTTGACCAAGTCATGGTCAGACTTGCACAATTAACTGATGAGGATACTATTGTTATTGGGCACGGTCTAGAAAATGATCTTAACGTTCTCCGCCTGATTTATCCAAGGATTGTAGATACGGCAATTCTATTTAGCGAGAATCAGATTGACCCCATGAGGAAAGACCCACTCAAGAAATTGGCGTGGAAGTATCTTAGTAAAAATGTTCAAATGAACGAGCACGATCCCTTGGAAGATGCAATACTACCCGTACAAATTACGAAGAAAGTTCTTTGCTCAAAGAAATATGAATGAGCAGTGCCTTTTCTTGTTACTTTTCTAGTTTAATGTGTATACAGGGGCATTATAAATGGCATTAAATATTTTCTCAAAATCCACATTTAAGAGTACACCATGGTTGTTTTACACCAAACCACTCAAAGTTAATCGTTCCAAAAAAAGTGGTAAATCCTCTTTCCTTATCTCGATTATAGTACTCTCAAAGCTATCAATTCTGGCTTTGGCACCGGTACTATTGGCAATCTCTTGAAATGCCAACGAAAAAGTGTTAAGCACAGTGGTATTTTCAGACTGTTTCTCCAGTTCTCTATTAATGTCGATGCCCTTCATATTTGGATACTTAGGAGGTAACCCACAAACCAAATATGTGTCTGTATCTCTATCTAAAGCAGCAATGACCAATGGGACCGGCGGTGTATCCATCTCTGCACAAGCCTCTAATATCCAATTACCGAGTTTTGTCAAAATAAGCGGGTTCTGGAAAAGTTTTTGGCTAGATCCAAGCGTGTGAAAATCAACTGTATCCTTTTCATTCAGTGAACTGGATGCTGCAGTGTCAGATGTCCCGATCAACGTAGAATGTCTAGATGGCGCGTAGTTGTTTAGAGTTATATCAGTAACCGTACTATTTGAAGTAAAGCTATTTTTGAGGACAACAAGACGGAATATCCGAAGATTTTTAACCATTCGCTTGTGAAATATTTCGAATCCTTTTTCAAAAATGAATTTCTGCTGCAATTGAGCAATACGGATTCCTGCTTCAACCAAATTTATTGATGCCAATGAATCATATGCCTTCCAAAAGTTTCTGATGAATTGTTCTTCTCTTTCAATAATTAGCTTGTTCAAACTTTCAGCTTTTCCATCGCCATCTGTATGTTTTGTCTCGTCGTTAGCATCCTCCTCTTCGGGCGGCGTTGTTTGATCGTTGCCAATACCACCTTCTTTGAACTTTGATAGTGTGTTCATTTCACCGTCAAATTCCAAAAGTGCAGTAACTGCTTCAGCGTAATCACCTGCACTTATTGCACCATCAAAACCATAATTTCGGACAAAACCATCTCGGATCACGTCCGTCAACCCTAGTTGAGATAAGTTCTTGGTAAAAATTCTATTAATCTTTTTCTTCAGATCAATGTCTAGGTAATGCCAGTTCTGACTTGCGGATACCAATGATATCCCCATTCTTGCAAACATCGTATTGAGCTTTTTCCGCCCTTGGTTTGTATATAGTTGTAATTTGGAGTTCACGTAATTGGAGTAGAAAAATGCATCATACATGTTCCAGTGTCTCAATAGAAATAATGAGTATTCTTTATCTATTTGAATACTACAATTGTCTGCCCTATCACCCATATTTTTGGAGAGCTCTAACTGACTGTTTTTGTTCTGTGTTGTGGCTAAAGTTTTCGCATTATCTTCCGCCTGTTTTTCAGATTGCAATCTATTAACCTCTTCCTTCAATAGTGGAAATACGTCATCATAAACATGCTCGTAGTTTGCCTTCAAAGATGTCGCCCCTACAATTGATAACCATAAATTATCCATGTCGCACCGTCCAATTGTCGAAAGTAAGGTATACATCTGCAAAGAAGATGGAATGATAACTGTAGTTCCCTGGTTGTAGTAGTTTTCTATCGTTCTTTCACCTTCTCTCATTTGAGTTCTTCGTTTCTTCTTGTTGATTTGATGTTCTTGTCGTTCATCAGGATTTTGATCCTCAAAGGATTCGAAGCCCGTCCGTTTTCTTGACTCTTGGGGCTTATCTTCATTCTGACTCTGGTTTTCATTATCTTCAGCCTGTTCGTCTTTCTCAAAAGATGAGTTTGAAAGTTCTTCCTCATGATCACTTCCATCTTTATCGCTATCACTATCCACATCTTCCTCTTCGTCACTTTCCATTGATACTAGCAGATCGTAGGCCTCCTTTTCGTGCTCTAGTTCTTCTGATGTACTTCCATCATCGAAGCAATTAATCATTTGTGAACCAAATAAATTGTCAAGATTCCAGGGACGATGTCCATCTATAATGTAAATCTTTCTTGTGAGTTTCAGATTGCTATCTCCCAACTGGCTTGAGTTGTCTGGTGTAACCATTGATTGATAATAATCTTTATCCAAGTAATTATTCACATCAATTTCTAGAAAACTTTCAAGGTCCACCATTGATCCACAATCCAACATAATCACATTGGAGATAGTATCGTCAAGTTTCGCGTATTTCTTCTTCAAATCATTATATCCCACTACTGGTATCATTTGAAATACTATGAGGCTCTTTTTTAATAGCCCGCATAGCATTCTCGCCGAGCAAATAGCATCCACGTTTAAGCATGCCGTGAAAATGGCAAGTTTACACGTAGAATGTGTCAAGGATGTTTTTCTTATTTCCTCAAAAGCCTCTGCAAAATGGTCCGGTGTAAGGAGCATAGTTGCTTTGTACCTGTGTGCTTCTATAAATTTGTTGACTGTATGTGTTGTACTTTATTATCACTATGCCGTAGAAATATAAAACGTTATCGATGACTTTACCATGCAACTCTATTCCCGTTGCATTTAAAGCCTTTTAGAAGACGTCAGACAAGCGTTTTATCTTATTTTGACAAAAGAAACTAATAATGAAAATAAATCGTACTCCGAGCCGTTTGTGCAAGACACCTTTAGAATCTAAATGAATTACTTTCTGTTTCTATGATTTTAAATTTGTCTAGATGATTATTCATATATTTATTATTCACGCGTCAGTCGTACATACATGCAGAATACACCAAAAAAGTTTTGAAAAGCCCTAAAATATGTAAGGTTGTATACGTACGCTTATCTTTCTATTCGGCCATATCAATTTTGATAAAATTGTTTTTCACATATAGTACAGGCAAGTCTAAGTCTCTATATTTTCAAGAAAATGGCTTATTTTATGAATATCTTCACTATTACCCCAAAGAAGATATGGTTCTGCATTAAGACTGTCCTTCACATTCATGCATTTTAAATATATCTCCGCCAATGTTATATACGTAACCAAATCTGGTTTTATGGCATTGACACGAAGTTCATCCACAATCCTTGAAATTAATTGCAAATTTTCTGTCTTCACCCATATCTGTCTGAGTAATGAATTGTATACATCTATATTCATTCCGAACTCGTATAATTCAATGGATTGATGCTTTTTGATATAATTGACAAGGACTAACGTTTCATCCAACGAATTAAAGTCATTTGTCAACGAATTAAGGCAATATTCTAAAAGTATTGGAAGAGTGACCCTATCAACCATTGGATGCTCTGGTTTCTTTAATGATATTTCCTTTATTACATCAATTGTGTGATTCTTCGTAAGCTCATCGTTATCTAGAAAAGAGTGGAGGATGTTTCTTCGTATAAAGCCTAACATCTGCTCGCTGTTTTGAAATTGATTAATCTTCTCCAATGTTGGCTTTAATGCCATTTTGTAGGCGTGTGTATTCTCTGAATTGCTATTAAATTTCTTGTTAATTAACGCTTGTTTAGTCACAACACTAGAATTATCCCTTCCGTTACCGTTTAATTCAAGGTTCTGATTCAAGTCATAAAAGCCGGTTATCCTTTTGACCGTGTCAGTAATTCCTATTGAACCGTGCTCGTTCTTTAAATAATTAAATATCTTGTGAAATGATTTCTGTTCTTCGAATGACGACATTGGTACAGTATTGGAGACGGATTCAGAAAATTCCTTATATATTTTATCAAACTTTAGACTCCTTTTGCTATCGTTTATAATTTTCTTTAAGAAATCTGCTGGATCTTCAGATGATTCAACTTCTCCGGTTGTCTTTGCTAAATCTGACCCTTTTTCAACTGCCTTTATACCTTCGTCGACACTTTCTTTAAGCATCGGCCGTACACAAGAAAAGCATCTGGTCTGAACACATCTTGAAATTTTCAAGATCCCATACATCATATTAGATGATTGCAAAAGGTAGCATAGAATTATATATTCAATGTTGCAATAATATAGGAACCGCTATGTAGATAAATCGAATTGTAGCACCTTTTTTCCCCTCGAATTTTTTTTTTTTTCTTCTTCCACCCCCCTCCCTCTCCCTTTTTTTTGCCCTACAGCTGAACAAGCGTTTGGCTTTGACGATGGATGAGCATTTCATCATCACATTTCACTTAAAAATCAATCAATTTCTTTTCTATAAATATTATAAATCCATCCACTACTATTTACATGAAAGCAGCCCAACTCACCCTTCGTTGAACCAGGTGACGCACCATACATATTCTAAATATATACATTGAGACAGACTCAACTTTGACACTTTCGTTTTTAAAAAGGACTTTCGATAACGTACGCACCTTTTGCACGGAATCAAGAATATTTTCCCATTTACATCACAAACAAGTCTACTGTCCTCTTCCGACTAATTTGCCTCCGCAGTTCATTAGTCATATTAATTTTTTCTGTATTATTCTAATCGATCAGCCCTATTTTGCGCATACCCGTTTGTTTCTTTCTTCATCTATGAAATATTCACATTTATGTATCTGTCAAGGAGAGCCTGTTTACTCCTTCTTCTCATGTATCTTTGGAAGAAGTCTAGAGGCATGATAATTTAACGTCGGTTTTGGTGGTGGGGGAACCTTTCCACCTTTATTCATACATGATTTAAGTTGAGTTTCAAGTTCTTTGCATAAGGATGATCCCTCACCATTTGATGCCCAACAATTAAGCATCTGAGTCATTATAACTAAGCACGGATTTGCTTGTTGTTTAGCAATCTGGTTCCGCACACGAAGTCTCGGAAGAGGGGGGTAGTGAACTTTTTGCCGGTGCCCTCATGTCTAAATATACTTTCTGTATATAACCTCACACCCAAAAAGTTATGGTTCAAGAAAGAAGTAATGGCTTTAGTTTGGCTATTGCCCAAGTTAGCCGTGGTCTAATTAAGGAAGGGAAGAAAAGGTTGGAAAGATTTGTGTACGATAAATGAAAAATGTGAATAGTAAATTCCAAGACTTTACATAATAACAATTAATTCAACACATGAATTAATTCCCAGCCATTTAGCAACAAAACGGCCCGCACTAGTTGAATTTTATTTTTTTCGCGAAAAGAAATTCAACATCAGAAGCAGCGCACGAAATAAGTCGATTTTTACCATTTTTTTCGGGATGGGTCCAAAAAAATCTGGTCAAAAATCACCATCCGATCTGATTTAAAGACGTTATTAAGGCAAGGTCGAATCATTTAGCATGAATCGGCATGTATATTTAAAAAACAAAATTGTGAGAATAATGCCCGATTATGCTAAATTCAGGAAGATCAATACCATCTCTCTGCATCCACTCCCATACGGGCTTAGTTCATTCATAAAACGTAATTCAGAAGGATGCTCTTTTGGTATATTTGCTGATTTTTAAGTGATTGCTAGTCAATAAGTGCAGTTAAACAATCTTGTAAATATACCAGATGAAATAAAGTTATCTACTTTCCTCCCAAAGGTTGCGAAAGAAAAAATAGCATATAATAGCTATGTTACAAAGCATCAATTAAAGAGGCATATACGAAATTGGGGATAATTATGCAAATAGTACTACAACATCTTCTGAGATATACTACTAAAGCAATAAATTTATTTTCACCTACAATTGAATATGATGTTGATTCCCTTAGAAAGGAATTATTTAAGAAATACAAGGATTGTAGTAGCTGCGTCCACAGTCGCGTCTACATAAAGCTGCTCCGCCTTGTTTACGCCCAAGAAAACCTCGCTCGTAAGGATCAAACGTATTTAAGCATGTGCATCTCCATTTTTTTATCCTGTTCATTTTACCTTCTTACTTGGTTCTTTTACTTTTATACTTTCCCCTTCTTTAGCCTTAGAAACACTCAATACTAGTTATAACACAAACTTCATAAAGTAATCGGCGTCACACTTAAACCGATTAACTAAAATATTACAATATTATTAATTTATCTATTTCTTATAACTCAGGAGGCTGGCATTTTCACTTAAGAAGAGAACTTTGTAATATATGTTTAAAGGAAGTAAAATATTGTCAAAACAATGAAGCTCTCGAACAATGGAGTTCAAGTAAATGAAGATGATATTGTTCTATCATCTGAGGAATACGAGAACTACATCTATATAAAGTGAAGATATTCCTTTTCCTGTATCATTATACATACTCTTCAGTATATACTACAATAAATATCGAAAACATTATATAAATCTGGTAATACTAACTTTAACAAATATACTAAGGCATCAATGTGTAAGGTCACTTTAGAGCAAAGCAACTGATTAAAATACAGAAACGAATTCATCCAGCGTTCATTTGTTGATATATTTACTTTTTTTTAGGGTGGATGCTCAACGGATCTCTATCGTTACTAGTAGTTAAGGTAATTAATGCTTCATCCTAGATTCGAAATATCCATGAAGTTGTATCATTGCAGATATTTTACTTCAGATACTTTCATTAAATTTGCTCAAACTAGTTACTTCCCTAAGTTCAAATGTCAACCTCCGTTAAATAATGAAATTTATGCAACACTTCTATTGTCACGTAATATCAGGCATTTGTGTAGTCCCCTCGATCTTAAGTAGAAGAAGTTAAAAATATTTATTATAGTAATTATCAGGAACTTGTGATAGTGAAAAAAGCAATGCTTTTAAGCAAAAATAGTTTTAACTTTAAGGTACCTAAAATTGATTTTGCCGATTGCAATTATAAATTTAGATTTCTAAAAGTGTTTGAAGTAGAACACCTGTAACGGCAAAACTTTGAACGAGTGTGTTGAACCCAAAATGAATTATTGATTACGTTAACTACTAGTGACAATAGAGGACTAGTGAGGATCCATCCAGGTATAAAGGTAAAGAATTAATTAACAACCAAATACTGAATGAAATTTTGTTCGTTGTCTAATCAATTCCTTTACTCTCAAGTAACTTTAAGCGTTGTAAACTTATTGTGCCTTGTCTTGATGTCCTCTATCCCCCCCCCTCTTCCTTCAAATATATATTACTAAGTTCTCACACAAAAGTGCGAGCCTCCCCTCAGTTATAAAAAAAAAGATAAAATATAAAATTTTAAATTTAGAATCCGCAATGTAAAATTCTTTACTGAAAATAAAGTCTCACTCCAGAATTTTTTCTTCACACATTGTTTATGCACACTACTATATGTGTCCCCCGATTCGTTCAACCTACCTTATTAGTAAACATAATTAGTGCTAACCAATTCAGTACTAGACATTATATTTAACTACTATTTCTAATTAGAGACGCCTCTGCATATAAGACATTGTTCGTTACGTCATCATAAGCCTAGCTTCTAATCTCTATGACTAGAACAACTTTCAATTACATCTACCTCCAGTCTGGAAAAAATTTTGATCGAAAAGGCTCTTCTTATTTTGGCTGGAATTAAATTCTTCGTGATCCCTTTTTCACTAAAGCAAAAAACTTTACACTGAATAAGAAAGAATTATTAATAATATATGTTTAAGGAGGAAAAAAATGCCAAGGCGAAATGTGATACATATATGTTGAATTAAATCAAATGCTAAATGCACAAATATATTCATTATTATTTGAACAGAGAAATATAAGATGAAGAATTGGTACCATGTCTAGCCATTTATTGGGCTTTCCTTTTAGCATTCATTCATCTTGCTATTTCCACCATTCTTAGTCGTTACCACAAATTTTAGTGGTTAAAAAAAAAAACATACTTACTCTTATGCTTTAAATAATAAAACCAAAAAACGATATTACAAATAAAATAAGCGGTATGATCTTTAAGTTTTGCAATCATTTTTATACTTTAAAATTGATAATGCCCCAAAAATTATAGACCGCTATTCTAGTGCTAGCTTTTTTTTGACTAAATAAATGAAAATTTGAAGCATTCGTAATACTTAAGGTATGCATTACCAGTAAGCAGACACATTATGATCATCAAAGCAAAGCGCGGACCAATAAGAGTAAAGGAAAAGAATTCTACATTGAAAGTAAAGAATACATGGATAAAAACTGTCATCGGTTCCTTTTACCGAAGAAAGACCTCCATATTTTTTTTGTTGAGCCAATAACAATGCACGAAAGATTTAGGGCGCATTTGCCAATAAAAAAAGGTTTTTTTATCGGCTAGAATGACATAAGTATGGGGAGCACAGAAATTACGTAAGCCTCAAATATAATACGTAATTTAATGAATAATTCAAATCACAGTGTACGAGCATCCCTTATAGAAAAGATGCGACCTTTTATACTTGCCGGGTAAAACCAATTAGGGAAATCCGAAGTAAACGCAACTATTAATGTAAGTCAAGAGTGAAAATTTGAAAGGCAGTGTGGGATGGAAGTACTGAGAGTTAACAAATTAAATTTTAGTTATGGACGTTTGAAGCTTTGTAATATTATTATTGAAATATTAACCGATACATTCACAAATATCGGTTATTATCATAAGGAATTGATATTTCCGAAATTTTTGTTAGTCTGTTTTCTTTTAGCGAGACATTATTTACTGCAGTTCTCGTATTTTAACACCTTTTTGTGAATAGCGAGCGAACCACTTAAAAAGAAAACTTTTTATGAAAGAATACGTTTCGTGTTTCATTTATGGAAACAATCAAGGCTGATATAAAAAATAATTTATTGTTTTTTGCTTTTCTTTTTATTTTTGCATTGCCCTTTTCTTTACCCATTTTTTTTACCTTGAATTGTCTGTAACCCGTTTTGTCAAAAAAAGTGCCAGGAATTACTTGTCATGCACTTTTTTCGAATATGCTCCGATAAAGCTAACGACAAATATGTGATCAGGTAAAGTATAGTCTTTTGAATACTTTTAATTTTTAATAAAAATAATACTTACCTTATAATAATGCCAAAAATACATGAAGCTGTACAAGACAGACATCGACGTCTTGTAAAAAGTTTTTTTTTGAATAAAACAAGGACAGTTTATATCGAAGAAGAAAAGAATATTTCTTACAATATTTCTTATTACTATTTCGTGATTCATGTACAAAAACAATTCCTTTAAACATTATATCGCTATTTCAATTCAAAGGCATACTATTTTAGATGGCGAAAAAGAAGTCTTTAGATCACCGTGAACAATACATAAGCAATAGTCAAATTCTTCTGCACATAAAATAATCTACAACCCAATCGTAATTTTCGACCTAGCCGACGGTTCAGATTAATTCTTAGTGCGAATCCATTTACACGATGCACTAGCAGACCATAACTTCGATTTTTCTCTTTTCAAATCAGTTGGACTTTGCTGTCCTGCCATTTTTGAAATACCACCCTTTCGGAATACTTTTTAGGTAAACCACAAATTTTTCTCCGAGCACTCCTTCTCCCTACTTTACATAACTACCTTATAACCATTTCATTCATCAAGTATTAATCTAATTGTATTTTCAATACGCATACGCCGATTAACACACTGCTACGAGAAATCAATACCATTTTTTTAAATAAACTGTTCGCAACTAGCTCATACATTACAGATAAGCTGTAAGAAGGGGAAATTTTTTCCACCTTAACTCTGCCTTAGAAACTCGTGTATTTTGTTCATATTCAATTGTTGCTTCTCATTTTATTTATTTATTACAACAGGATATTATCTGAAACAAACAAGATGCATTAAAAAAAGATATTCGTTATCCAAAAGTTTTAACGGCGGTCTAAAACTCCGCCTTTTCCTCATGGCACATGAAAATTTGTTTTCCGCAGAAAATCTACAGTTAAGATGTGCTTGCTTGAATTCTTTTTGCATGAAAGTAACACAATAGATTTTGAAAATATTTTCTGATGATGCATGAGGAAAATGCATTTATTATTTGACCCACATATCGTATTTTATATTGCAGATTTCGCTTTCGCAATATATAAAGTCTTGTGCATTTTGATTGGCATGACAATTCAAAATCTAAATTTATCGATTTTTCATACATATTTTACGAAATATAAGAAATATGTTTGTAGGAAGTGCTTACACAAACTGTGTTTATTACTTTGCCATAAAAAAGTATATTTCAAATGTCTACGTTTATTCTGTAAATCTGTGCCATGCTTTTGCTTTTTTTGACAATCATAATCAGCTGATGCGTTTTTATTTTTCTTAGAATGTTTTTGAACGTCTTAAATTATCTTAATATGCTGCGTGCCAATCTGTGAACATCAAATGCGTACACATGAGCAAGGAAATATACCTTGTATGAGAAGAAAGATAAGAGAGATCACGCATGAAAGTTAATTTTTTGTTTCACACAAAGTGTACTGTTTCTTCCTTAGGAAATCAAACAATCTCTTTAAAAACAACACAAGGGAACCGAAAAAAAGAAAAGAACGAGGGAGCGACGGAACGTTTGAAGGTAAAAAGAAACGCAAAGCAAGAACACGGAATGATAATAGGGGCAATATTTTTGTGGTGCGGCTGGCGGGGGATCAGAATAAGAGGCTTTTCTATTCTTAAATATATTTTAAACTACATAAATCATAGCTTGCATGCATATATTAGGTACAGGACCACTTATTGCGTTTCCAAATAATCCGGAATATTGTAAAACACCGTACCGTAAAAAGTAAAATTTACCCTCTTTTCTTTTCGAAGTGCATACGTTGTCTTGCAAATTTTATAACCAAGCCTAGGTCAAAGCGTAATGCTATCTATGACTGGAAAAAGGGGCAACCCTAATTTTTTCACAAAGCTTTTTGCTTAAAGATCACCAGTATGTAGATATCAATTAATATCGATTGTACAAGAATATACGCCGTAAAAATTATTTGTGTCCTCTTTGAACTGGACCATAGACAAGGTTTGTTGCTTTTTTGGCAAAGTATGTGTGCATATTTTGTTTTCTTCGAACAAACCTAAAAACGAAGAAAACTCCTAGTTCAAAACCGAGTAATAAATTAACAAAATTAACAAAAAACACTCACCACAATTGTTTTTCGAGACATAAGAGAAAAAGAGAAGCCTTAAAAAAATGATTATATCTAGTTGCAAGTCTCCTTTATTTGAACATCCTATATTGTTTTTATGAAGGTACAACGATAAACGTTACATACGAGGTCAAAAGCAAAATAACGCTTTCAAAACGTTTGCAGGATGCATGATGCATGATGCATGATACGAGGGGAAAAAAGAAAAAAAAGCATCGTACATCAGCAAATGTTCCTTTTTTCTTCTTCATACTCCTGTGTTCTTCGGTAAGCATTCTACATACAGGACAACAGCTTTTCATACATCTTTTTTGAATTAAAAATTGGGTTGTTCTTTCAGGATCAGGAAAGCTTTTATTTCAGACAGTATATTAGATATCAAAATGCTTATATATGTACTATTTTGTTGAATATATATGACAGTGTAACACTACGCTTTATCATTTTTTGAGGTATTTCTTCATCAAGTACGTTTGATTACGGTCTTTGATATACCTTCGACAAAAAACATATTGCAATATTAAAAATGTTTTTTTTGGAATAGACTAAAAGATCTGGTAATACTTCTTTTACTTGGGAATTTCCTGGTTTATGCCACAGATACAAGCATTTATAGTGCCACTACTGGAGGAATTGGATGTCAATACGGTACTGCTGTTGGCACTATCAATGGCTTTGCTGCAACGTTTTATTCATATCCCAATGGAGGCAGTGCTGCCGGAAATACTGGCGATGGCAGTGTTAGTACCTCCTTTTTTCAATACAGTTATAGTGAGTATGGACTTTTTGGAAGTACAACTGGTGTTACCGTGCCAAGTATCAGCTACGGTGGAGGCTCACCAGATAGCTCAACTTCGGTGTTTGGTGTTAAGGTTAGCGGAAATCACTTCGTTATGGAATTGGATGGTTATTTTTTTGCAACTACATCAGGTGTGTATACATTAGTTCTTGATGATGTTGACAATTATGCAGCCATTTGGTTTGGAACTGGTTTGAGCTGTTGCGACCCAACAACTCCTGATGACAGCATTGCTCCCGACTTTGCAACAGGAAGAAGCAATAATGAAAACACAAATGGAGGATCTCAATACTCTGTTTACCTTACTGCGGGTTCTTACTATCCCATTAAAATAAGGTATGCTAATGTGCTATATGCAGGTGATATCATATTTAGTGTTGTCGATCCATCAGGTAATGTCATTGACAACTTTGACGGATATGTCTACCAATTTGTTAATGTTGACGGATTATGCACAACAGTCACAGCTACACTTCCATTCAGCACTACTACTGTTACAACAGATGTCCCGTCCACAACTACAACAACAGAAGACGTTACATACACATCAGATGGAAACACCATTACAAGTAGCATAGTTGTTATTAAAGACCCACCACTTTCCACCTTAATTGTTTATACAGATATCCAAACACCATCAACCACAACCGAGTTGACAACATATCCAATAAATGGGACAACAATAACAAGTAGCGTTGTCATCATTGACCAACCTATTTTGTCCACTACAACAATAACAACAAATGTTGACTCGGTGACCACCACTACTGAGGCTACTGAGTACATCTCTGATGGTAAGACGATTAGTACTACTGTTGTTGTTGTCGAGGAACCACCTCTTTCCACTACTACTATTTGGACGAACGTCGACTCGGTGACAACCACTACTGAGGCCACTGAGTACATCTCTGATGGTAAGACGATTAGTACTACTGTTGTTGTTGTCGAGGAACCACCTCTCTCTACCATTACTGTGAACACGGACGTTGACTCGGTGACCACTACTACTGAGGCCACTGAGTACATCTCTGATGGTAAGACGATTAGTACTACTGTTGTTGTTGTCGAGGAACCACCTCTTTCCACTACTACTATTTGGACGAACGTCGACTCGGTGACAACCACTACTGAGGCCACTGAGTACATCTCTGATGGTAAGACGATTAGTACTACTGTTGTTGTTGTCGAGGAACCACCTCTTTCCACTACTACTATTTGGACGAACGTCGACTCGGTGACAACCACTACTGAGGCCACTGAGTACATCTCTGATGGTAAGACGATTAGTACTACTGTTGTTGTTGTCGAGGAACCACCTCTCTCTACCATTACTGTGAACACGGACGTTGACTCGGTGACCACTACTACTGAGGCTACTGAGTACATCTCTGATGGTAAGACGATTAGTACTACTGTTGTTGTTGTTGAGGAACCACCTATGTCAAGAAGTACTGTGACATCTGATGTCCAGAGAGAAATTGTTACTACGGTGATGAGTGGTTGCATGTTGGATGGTACAAAGATTACGAGTGGTTTCGTACTCGTGGAAGTGCCATCGCAAACTCTATCGATCGTGGAAAGTAGTGGTAGTGTGAGCACGTTGGCATCTCAACAATTTGGGTACTATGGTAACACGTCTGTGGCTAGTCGTTCAAGGTCATTGCCGTATTCTTGGAATGTTGAGACACTAACGACCGACGTCGAGTGTTCATCGAAAATGACTGATATGATTACGTGGACTTTGGATTTAAGTTCTTCGAATGATGACGCCAAGATTGATAAGAAAACGACGACTGTTAATCCAAGTTATACGATTTCCGGAGGCAATACTGTGACTAGTACAACCCCTATTAATACGGCTACCTCTGGCATCCAACCCCAGACACGAGATACCGAGGGAATGTATTCTGTCACAAAAAATGAATTTGATCATTCAAGTTCGTCAGGAAGTTGGATAAATGGATCCGGTAAAGAGTCTGGAATTTCGAGTGCTGTGGAATCGAGAACTTCAACATTATTAAGTAAATCAGAAATGACAGCTAATGATGTGCTTACCGCTAGTGCAATGTCCTCATACAAATTTGGAGGGTCTACAGAGTCAAGCAGAGAAACAACGACGTCTTCGGACATAGTTGAACTGACATTATCAACAACATCTCTCTCAAATTCACCTCCGGTTTCGAGTATGACATCACCGGATGTTTCAGTTTATGAAGGCGCAGCAGTTAAGACCCATTATAAAATTCAAGTAATTGTCTCAGTACTTTTAATACTTCTTATCTGATCTGGAATGTGCGGGAGAATACAGTGACCATTATTACAATTTCTTTTCTTTATTACGTTTTACTTTTTGGGCTGATCGAATGATTGCGATATTTTGGTCATCCAAATTCGGATTGATCTTAATTTTCTATACAAAGTTTTCTAAATGGAAGAATTTATTTAATTTTATTATTTAACAGGTAAAAATTGCTATTGACATGGTTATTATCATTTGCTCTAATTATGCAGTCTAACGGACCTTATTTAAGAGATACGCCTAATTCATAATTACGAAAGCTAGATTACCTCGACGTGTCAAAAGGATTGAGAAAAGTGGGATAAACGAGTAGTTTAACTGATGATGCTGAGAGATCTTTCCAGCCAGGTTAGTTGTATGTACTTGTGAAATTATTTTGAAAAAGATGAAACCTTGTAGAGAAAATTATATCTGTGCTTTTTGATAACTATTAGTCTTAAGCCGAATAGGTGTAATTTACCTTTATATAGACTCTTTTATCTACTAGTTTTTATTTTTATTGGTAATTGCTGAAGATTCTTTGCCTCATTCATATCTTGTTCGTGTGGTGTTAACAAAGTCACATTTATATTAACTTTTGAGATATTTTGAATATATTTTTCAATCTTAAATATTGGGTGGGGGACGGTTTAATTATCCACAAAATTAACGAACAGAAACTTTCCAAATCCCACTTACATTCCCTATACTTCGCTTCGCATTAATTTATTTTCTTTTTTTTTGTCAAGATTTCGTAGTTATGAACCACAATGATTACTACTTATAACTTTGGATTATATCACAAAAAATGGCAATCTTCGCTTCATATTGCTTATATACCGAGAACTATTATTCCCTGTTGCTAGTGTGTGCTAATATTGGGTGGAAAACGTAATCTGGAATACAAAATTGGTGAACGGATGTGAAACTGATTTGTAAAGTGTTGATCTTTAATAAGGATTGAAGTGGAAAGCAAAGAAAGTTCGTTAACCAAACAAGTGACTGAGAAAAGGTAATTATCATTGGTTGATTTTATGGCTAATAAGTAATCACACAATGAAAATTGAGAAATCTGGGGAAACCACGTGTTGTGAAATTATGTTCATAGAGTTAAGGGCTTTACCACTTCTGTGCAGAAAAAATATTCATGATGCAAACGATCATGTGAAATAACGGAAGTTAAAGAAGTTAAGCTAGTTATTAGGAGACCAACTTATTGATATTATTTTTACTACATAGTTAGTATTAGCTACCTGTTCACATAATTAGGATATAAAGATAGCTTCCAATAAATCTCGGATTACAACAATTTTAAGGTAATATAGATCTACAGCTGATTCGAGCATGCCTAATAATGCACTTACTACTTTGAATGCTTGGGAAGACAGATAAACGTCGACTAACGGCAATTCTAATAATTGCGCATATTCTTTTAATATCAAATATTTTTGTGGAGTAATTTGAATTTATTTAAATTTGAGCGGATTAAGATTTTGATGATTTTAAAATATTGGATGTTGAATCCAGGAAAAAAAAAAGGATTTTCTGCAAGTTGTTCTAGTCATAGGTATTAGAATGTGCATAAACAATGTGAGAAGAAATCATGCAATTAAAATTTCTCGTTCTTGGATACTAAATTTCATAATTTATCTTTTTCTTATAACTGAGGGGGCACACATTTTTGTGTAAGAACTTGGTAATATATATTTGAAGGAAGGAAAGATAAAAAGAGTCAAGCCAAGATACAATAAGTTTGCAATGCTGAAGTTACTTTAGAGCAAAGGAACTGATTGGATTGACAGAAAGGAATCCATCCAGTATTTTTTTGTTAATGAATTCTTTACCTTTATATCTGGTTCGACTCCCACTAGTCTTCCATTAGCACAGAAGTTAACGTAATTAATAACTCATCTTGGTTTCAATGCATTTGTTCAAGCTTTTTTCGTTCAAGCTGTATCGTTACGGCTGTTCTACGTCAGACACTAATTCTCACGCAGAAATTTGTGTCTTGAAATTAGGCGACAAAATCCTGTTGAACCGTGAATACCAGAAAGGATATTAATTTGAATTCATAGATTAAAGTTAAGATTATAAAACTTGATCTTGGACACAATTATATGGTCATATAACTCTTGTTATTACAATCTTCAATTATTAATCTTTTATTTTTATTTTTTTCAGTTGGAACCTGTAATATTTTAGCTAAATGGTTTAAGCGTGACTCTAATTACTTTATGAAGTTTGTTTTATAAATAGTATTGAGTGTTTTCAAGGCTAAGAAAAGGAAAAGTATAAAAGTAAAAGAATGTTAAAGTTTGTGTTACCAGATTTGTATAGTAATTTGATCTTTATTGTAATATATAACTTGTACATAAGATTCAGTATAGACACAAGAGAATGTTTCATCTTTATATAGTTGTCATTCTTCTGCTTATACGACAACATAGACAATAGACCTTGCTCTTCTTCAAACCTCATTATTCTATCCTTCTATATTGTTTTGACAAAGAACTAAGTAAGAAGGTAAAATGAACAGAATAAAAAAATGGAAATGCACATGCTTAAATACCTTTAATCTTTAAGAGCGAGGTTTTCTTGGGCATAACCAAGGAAGAGCGGCTTTATGTAGATGCGTCGACTGTCGACGCATCTATTATTACAAAGACAGTTTTATATGAATGCGACAAATCTACATCTATTATATTGCGTTCCTTAAACTCATCTACCCAAAGAAAAGCAATAATTGCATATAAATAGGGTTTTTAGCAGGATTTTGGATTTCTCCTTTTACGATATGGACTCTCCGTGCTCAATCAATTCCCAAAAAATTGCACTTTTTTGAATTTCTTGAAATACGTGTATCCGACGCTAAACCAGCAATCGGTTAAGGTTAGAATAATATATAATTAATATAACGGGAGAGTAAAAATTGGTTCGCACTAATTGGAAAGAATAATTTATAGCACTCATAGGTATGCATCATTCCTAACCCCAACAAGCGCGTAATGTACATTAAATGGGCATTTTTCTGGAAGAGTACTTTTTTTCCGTCCTCTTTAAGAAGATGTTCAGGCTGATTTAAAGAAAGCCCTTTAATTGCGATTCTATTCTTCTTTCTTAAAAAAACGAAGAACGATTAGCAGATTAAATATAAATATTAATTCAGAAATACATATTGTTTTTTCTTTGGGCAGATGGATCCTGTGAACACGTCTTTAAATATTGATAGCTCTTTAACTCCCACGAGAGTTCCAGGACCTTCAAACGAAATTGTCAGGGATGAACTACCAAAAAACAATAAAAGAGGTTTGTCCGATGGCGACGAACTACCGAAAGCTAATCCATATAAAATTATGAAAGTTCAGACTTCGGATAAAGAAGATGACGCGTCTTTTACGTCTAAGGATGCACTCGGGGATGTTTCTGAAGAATATGATCAAGAGAAAATAGAGCAAATGAATAATGAAATGGGAAAGACTGAGGTTGTTGATGTTGAAGACGAATCCTCCGATGATGGCATGGATGATAGCGATGAAAGTGGACTTAGAGAGATGAAGTTTGAGTCTCCAGATTTAAATGAAATTGGTCATAACCGCCTTTGGGAATTAAACCCTATGCCGTCATTACAGTCGATCAAGATTACAAAAAATAGATGTACAGAAGCAAGGGCATATCTTAAAACGGAAGGCTACATGAAATTTTTGGACAAGTTTGTTCCTTCAGATCCAACTGCTGATGATATCATTACGCTTGCAAAACTTTTAGGTTATGTTCCAAACGATGTTGAAAAGCTCCGCAAATCAAAAAATCCCGAGGATTTCATGCATCGATGTATTGTTTATCTTAGGGAGGCTATAAATAGAGTTCTTCGTTCGAGGACGCGCCTTCCAAACTTCCACACCCTGAATGATGTTTGTAATGCATTGCAAAAAGCTAAGCATATTCTTGTTTTGACGGGTGCTGGTATCTCTACATCATTGGGTATTCCGGATTTCAGATCCTCGACAGGATTTTACTCTAGAATGAAGTACCTTGGATTAGATGATCCTCAGGATGTATTTAGTGTCGACCTGTTCCGTCAGGATCCATCTATTTTTTATTCTATTGCACATTTAATCCTTCCGCCAGATAAAGCTTGCACACCATTGCATGCATTTATTAAGTTACTTCAGGATAAAGGCAAGCTATTAAGAAATTACACCCAAAATATTGATAATTTGGAGGCTAATGCAGGAGTAAGACCCGAAAATCTGGTTCAATGTCATGGGTCTTTTGCCACAGCTTCATGTTTTACCTGTAATTACAAAGTTCCAGGAGAAGTCCTATATCCTAACTTAAGAGCACAGGAAATTGCATACTGTCCATTTTGTGCTGTCGAAAGGAAGGCTCTTGTTCAAAAATATGAAAAAATGGAGGATGAAGGATCTTATTCGAGGAGGTTTGAAGATATAAATTCATTTGGAGTTATGAAGCCTGATATAACTTTCTTTGGAGAGGATTTACCAGATCGTTATCATAATTTTATTAGGGAAGATGTTAAAAAGTGTGATCTCCTTCTTTGCATTGGCACGTCTCTTAAGGTTGCTCCTGTCAGTGAAATTGTGAACAAGGTACCAAATGATGTTCCTCAAATTCTTATTAACAGGGATCCAATCGATCATTGTGAGTTTGATGTTGAACTGTTAGGCTATTGCGACCAAGCCATCACGTGGCTTTGTAATGAGAAATTGCACTGGAAAATTGATCACCCTAAATTCGAAGAAATAATTGGCTCCAAGTTGAAGATGGAAGTTTTGGATGAGACGTTTGGGTCTTATAAGATCACTGATATGCCACAAAGAGAAAAAGAGAATGGATATGACCAATCCGTGAAACACAAAGATATTTATGATAAAGATGGGACGAAACAGAAGGCCGATAAAAAAAAAGTCACCCAGCATGGTGATGAATCCGATCAACATACAAATCAAAGAACGATAATTGTCTGAATGACTTGTTCACATCTTTTTGCTTCTATCCATTGAACATATACATTTTTGGATTACTCTCTCTGTTCAATACTCCCCATTACTTTAAAGCTGATGTATTAAGATTGCATTAAAGTTTGGTCTATAAAGGTGCTATGTTACAACTATCTTTTTTTTTTGCTTCTTAAGTTTTTCCACTCTTTACTAGTTAATTGGTTATCAACTGCAGCGTGTTACCTTTTTTTGTAATCCTATTTCCCTTTCCTTTGTATGATTTTGCTCAGTTTTATCCTTTCATTATTTTCCATATTGCTGTATATGATAATGGTTTATTAAATTTGGTCCCTTTGAATTCTAAGTATACTTCATTTTTGAAACAGTGCGATGTTCTGCTGACACTTTTTTTTGACGTTCTGAGAAGACATTGAATCATTCTCACATGTTTTTTTTATTTTTATTCTTACTTTTCTCTTTTCGACCAATAAATAACAGATAAAATGTACCAATACTCTTAACCACTCTCTACTTTTAACAAACTTCTTGAATGTCTTATCAAATTTCCGCTAGTTTAAATATACATTGGCATTTTGGAAATTAATTTGTACTCACTGAACCTTTTTTGAAGGTAAATATTAAAATTATGATGAATAATTTATCAGAAAAGCAGCAGTTCAGAAATTCTAAAGGAAAGCAGCTTAGGCAAGTCGAACAACCGTTGCAGATAATACAAGGGCCAGGAAAAAAAACTAGTGCAGTGAATAGTTTATCAAGCACAGTGAATCCACGTACAATAGGGCATAGGCATATGAGATCTATAGACTTGGCAAGGCAATACGAAAGGGACATTAAACAGATTGAAAGATTTTTATTTCGAGAGAGGGATAACCAAGGAAGACGTCTTGAAAAGTATTTAGCTCATGTAAGGGTCATTGAGGATGCTCATTATCCTAATAGAAGGCCACCGGAAGACTCTCCTATAACAAACAAAAAATATCGTTTCCTTATATTGACGGTCAAGATATCTGGTAGAATGAGACTTCACAAAGCGAGGGAAAATCCAGATGGTCTGATACAAATTGGAAGAACTTGGGACTTTGATGAACTATCCGTAGTTGAAATTGATTCAGATATTCCTACCGGGTTTGCTTTTTCCATGGGAAAGCATTACTATTGGGAAACGCATAGTCCAAAGGAGAGAAGAGTTTGGCTTACGACAGTTCTAGATCATTATATCCGGTATACAAATGGCGGCATTCCACAATTGATTCATTGCAATGTTGAATATTTTCATCTTGAAGGCTTGCTTTCTTTATTAATGAAAAAAGATGGCTCGGTTCCACAAGCTGATGTCTCTTCACGTGTTCAAGGAAATGACTTCCAACCTGCAAAAAAGAGCCATTCTGTTGAAGTAGGCAGAATTCCCCAACCAACTGTTTCCTCTACTTCTTCGGGTCCCCATTTTTCTTCTCAATCACAACCTCTTCCTAGACAGAGAATTACTCATTATAAATCCGTAACTAGTGGAAGCAGTTCAATTTCAACTAGAAGCGGCACCATTAGTGTTTCTTCCAAAACTAATAAAAGCGGTATTGAGCACTCACCATCGAAAATCAAAAAATCATCGATATTTGGTCACTCCAGGCATTCTTCTACGGCCTCCCAAGAGGCAAAGAGGATTTCGAGATCTATGTTGGCTCCTTTTAAAAGATCATCGAAAGCAAGGGAAATTTCGGAAGATGACGAGGTTAGGGCAAAGCTTGAAAGACAGCAATATTTACGAAGACAAGTTTTGGAGGAAAAGAAACGTCAAATGGATGTTCAAAGAAGAAGACAAGAGGAATTAACAGAGAAGAAATTATTGAAAGAAAAGTTGGATCGTGAAAATCAAGCTAAAAGGGATCAAAATAAAAGGGATCAAAATAAAAGGGATCAAAATAAAAGGGATCAAAATAAAGGGGAGGTCATGTTTCAGCAAGATGGAGAGTTTCCATTAGTGAATGAGTCACAGAAGCATGAGATTAGAAAAAATTCAAGACAAAAAAGAACAGATTTATCTGACTCTCAACCGGATATGAACTTTCATAGGGATGTTAACTCGAACACCAAGTTGGAAAGGCAAAAATCCGCTGCCTCTTCCATTAAGTTTGTTGGACATCGACAAAGTCATGCAGACATAGATAAAATTACCGGAAATGCGGATGCCGAAGTTGAGTATGATGACTTTTTGGGTGATTACAACGATATTAATGATTTTGAAGAATCAGAAGACATTCACACTGCCCCATTAAGACTTTCCATATCACATGGTTTGGCTAAGAAATATTCAGAAAGTGGGGAAATCGATGATTCTGAAATGGTTGGATCAATCGATGACACCTTGGAAAATATTAAGTATCAATCTTTGGTTGATACAAATGAGTTACCAGCGGACATTAAAGACATTGTATCACCTGACTTAAAAAGTGAAGAGGTGCTTCAAGTTCCTGTGACCAGAAATGTTTCAAATAAAAATAATCGGCTTGTGATACCTGACAAGGGTCGTGTACATGCTAGATCTAGAGCTTTCAGTAGGGTTGAGGCAGAAAAAAAAAATTTGGATTTCACAGATTTATTTGATGAAATTGGTTATGACCCATCCACAGATGATTACGAGGATCTAAAAAGAAAGATACTAAAAGAACTCGAAAGACTTCAATATCACAAAGTTGCTGCCATAACGGAGACAAATGATGTTGGTGACACACTAAAGACTACGGTGGACCAAGCTTTACAGCAATGCTCACTAATTGATCATGGGTTGTCTTTATTATCTGTTCAATTATCCTCATTCAAGGATAGTGTCAGTTATATAGAAAAGCAAGGGCATGGTCTTCAAGTTGAGACTACAAATAAGAAATTATTGAAGAAAGAATTGGAAATAATCCTTCACTCGGCAGATATTCCGCAGGATGATTTACACTATATCCTTAGATGTCGTGTGTCTTTGGATAAGATTCCAACTCGAGTGGAAAATATTTTGGGAAAGCTCAATGTTTCATTGGCCAAGATTAACGGACTTTCAGGCAATACTGGTAGGAGTCAGATCTCGGAGATGCAAGCGCTTAAGGAGAGGCATGCCAAACTTGATCACGCTGCAAACTTGTTTGTTAAAAATTTCAAAATAGAGATCCGAAAGATTTTTAAATCCGTTTCCTTAAGTCTAATATCTAAACTCCCGTCAATAACCTGCGATAACTTCCTATCATCCTTCTTTCGCGATTCGCTCGTCAAAAAGATGTCAAATCTTTTGGCATTTTCGGGATGTCTAATATTTGTCAAAGAAATATCTCCAAACGACTTCAATGATATTTTGGTTAATTATACAGAGGTATTTGCTGAATTTTATTCGAAGTTGGGGAACCATTTGTCTCAAGATTTTAATAATAAAAAATGTAAGGCATCCTTATCCAAGTTTTCCTTTGAAAAATTGGCTAGCAAATTTGTGAAAGATTCACCTGACGTCAGAAATGGAACAAGTTTTGAGCGCAAAAATTTGAGTAGTAATAAGATACTTTTGGAATTAGGATTAACGGCAAATAGTATTGATGAAGCTGGAAAATTGGGTGCAGTTTCTTCCGAGGGAAAATCTGATCCTGATGGTGATGCTGATATAGTACTACTTCTAAATAATTTGCTGGATATCCTTTTAAGTGTTTTATCTTTTCAGCAAGAGGTTTCAGTGGAACTTTTCTCCTTGTCATCGTCAGTTTCTGGATTTCAATCTGTTATTTCTACTAATATTTTAGAGCGGATAAAAATATTTGAATCTCGGCAAGTGTTTGTAAATTCATTGGTCGAAACGGATAGGGAGATGAGTGATGGAGTTTATGAAATGATGAAGGGTGTTTTTGGAACGGCAATTAATACTCTGTTCAAATGTTTATTTGATGTTGCGAAAATAAGCATGTTACAGCCACCCTGTATTATACTTATTCTACAGTATAAGGCCATTAGTGTTGCGTCTACCGATCAAGAGTATGCTTTCAGCAAAATTACCCAGTTAGAATCAAGGATTAATACATTATGGGAAAGACAGACCGAGGAAGAAATCCAAAATATTATTTCTTCTAAAGTATACTATGAGGTTATGAACTTCTCGAAAGCATATGCAATTTATTTCTATAACGTTGAGTTCTTAATTTTGATGTTCCAATTTGGCAAACTTCCAATTGAGAAAATCCTTATGGAATTGAGCAAGTATCTATGGAAAATAATTAATGATTCTTTGTTAAAAGGAATTGAAAATATGAATATTTCTGAATTGAGCACGCAGAAAGGAAAACGGCCTGTTGATTCTATGCATTCGACTGCAAATGATTCATCTTATTCGAAAGCTCAGGAATCTGAACGTGTCGAAACTTTGGGTCATTTAACACTTCTACTTAATTATAGATGGGTTGTCAATCAAATTAAAGACGTGAACCTCATTTCATTAGATCTTAAAACCGATATCGATGAACTAAGATCTATGGAATTATCAAAGTTCACCGAAGCTTTTGCAAAGAAACATAGAATTGGAGAACTTATGAACCTTGTTAGTGGAATGCAGGATCTTGTTGATTCAAATACGGACCCTTCCACCACGAATTCTTATTCTAGAGGTAATATCGAAAAGATAATAATAAAGTTTTCTGGTGCTAACTTGAAGTCCACAATTATTGAACTTTCTACAGATCTCAGAGGGGAAATTAATGGTCGCTGTTATGATTCAAAGAATGTAAGGGATGGTGAACAGGATTTGATCGTTGGCAGACAAGTTGAGAAGGAAGTTTATAATAACTGCTTGAACTCTTTTTCGGTATTATACGGATCAACCTACTCAAGATTTAATCATATGATCAAGCAGTATTACAGTGGCATATCGACACCGGTTGATAAAATTGTTATAAATCACAATTTTAACAAACTTCTACTGGATTGAATTTTGTCATTTTATTCAAGCATAGCTATATACCTCATTTTACTAATACTATCAGCTTATAGAATACAATGCACTTTAATATATTGTACGACCGGAAAAACACATACAATTCGCAATATATATATATATATATATATATTTTTTTTTACCTTTTTTATCACATGCAAGTTTCATATTATTACGTGAAAATAAAAAAGAACGCATAATAAACGCCGAGAAACAAAGAAGCTTCGTCGAGGTACACAGAAAAGCTTGTATTTTGACCCTTACACGTAAGTCTTCCTTAGTTAATCAACGCCAGTTTGGTCCAGAAATTTGCATTAAATCCTTACAAAAGTATCTTTTTAGATTGTGGTCAATTGTAATTGTCATCCTATTTGGAATATTAAAAAAGCACGAACACCCAAACAACGTTAACGGGGTGAACCAAAGCATTTGAAAATGACGTTTGGAATACATTTACTTGGGAATTTTATTTTACTTGTGTTGAAGGTTTTTGTTGGAATCTGTTTCAAATTAATTCATTCGCAGCAAATAGTTCTTCCTCGTGAAATAAGAAAATGTAATAAAACCAATGCGTTACCTTGTGTAAGATCGGGCACTTCCTCACCAAAGGAATTCAAGGAGACGGAATTAGATTTGTTAGACTCTGAAAGTAATGTCAGATGTGAGTTAGCCTCAAAAATTATAATGGCTAAAGACATCACGGACATAGTTCATGCACATGGTTATATTGTGCATGAGCATGTTGTGAGGACCAGAGATGGTTACCTTCTCTCTATTCATCATATCCTGAATAAGGGGGCGTCTGATTTGATTGTCAATAGACCTGTTGTTTACTTACATCATGGACTTTTGACTAATAGTGAATTGTTTGTTCTCGGTGATACAACATCTAGATGTCTTCCGTTCCGCCTCATAGATGAGGGCTATGACGTCTGGTTAGGTAACAACAGAGGCAATAAGTATTCCCAAAAGCACTTGAAATATTCAACGAAAGATAATCGCTTCTGGGATTTTTCCTTGGATGAATTTGCCATTTTTGACATTCCTGACACAATCGATTACATTCTAAAAATAACTAAACAAAATGAGCTCAGTTATGTTGGATTCAGCCAAGGCTCTTCTCAAGCGTTCGCTGCCTTGTCACTAAATCCGGATCTTAACAGCAAGGTCAATCTCTTTGTTGGCCTCTCTCCTGCTATGATACCTAAAGGGCTCAATAACGAAATTTGCTCCTACTTTATCAGCTCTGCACCATCAATGCTGTTCAAGCTGTTTGGTAGGCGCTCGATTGTGCCTTCTGTTGTTTTTTGGCAACGACTTTTTGGCCCTCAATTATATGAGAAAGTTGTGGATGTCTCACTTTCCTTCCTATTTAATTGGCATATTAAAAACATTTCAATATTGCAGAAATTCATTGGCTATCCCCACATGTTTTCCCCTACTTCCGTTAAATCGGTCGTACATTGGTTTCAAATCATTGGAAGCAGTAGGTTCCAGATGTATGATGAATGCGGATGTTCTGGTTCTAAGTTAGTTTATCTTAGCGGTGCTGCAGAAAAAGCGAACCGTGTTGCTCCGTTTCCAACTCGGAACATAACAACGCCAATGTTATTAATATGTGGCCAATCAGATATGTTAATTGATATGGATAAACTCCGTGCACAGGTTATAGCACCAATGGAAGTGATCAATGTTCCTGGTTATGAGCATATGGACACCCTTTGGGCTAGAGACGTTGAGAGTACTGTTTTTGATAAGGTTATCAAAAAGCTAGAGATTTACACTAACAAAAATTCCAAGAAGCGAGCAATCAACTTATAGAGAATGCGTCCGAAAAGAATATATCATTCAACCGTGATTTTTTTTTTAAAGAATAGAAGTACGCCATTCATAGTTGTATATTATATTATGTGAATTCATGCATGATATATTTATTATCAAAATTCGTATAAGTACGTAAACAAAGTTGTAGTTGTGTATTATTTAATTTAGAGTAATGTTGATTAATCGCAAAAATGATGATTCCATTAAGAGCTTTTTTTAAGGCTGAAAAGGAGGAGAAGGTGTTACAGTCTGAGATTTATTGAAAGCTTTGTTTATATCCTAATTACGTAAACAGGCAGCTAATACTAACTATGTAGTAAAAATAATATCAATAAGTTGGTCTCTTAATAACTAGCTTAACTTCGTTAACTTCCGTTATTTCACATGACCGTTTGCATCATCAATATTTTTTTCTGCACAGAAGTGGTAAAGCCCTTAACTCTATGAACGTAATTTCACAACATTTGGTTTCCCCAAATTTCTCAATTTTCATTGCGTGATTGCTTATTAACCTTAAAATCAACCAATGATAATTACCTTTCCTCGGCCACTTTTTCGTTTAACAAACTTTCCTTGCTTTCCTCTACAATCCTCATTAAAGACCAACACAAATCCGTTCACCGAATTCTTATTCCAGATTACGTAACTCAGTCAAATAATAGCGCACACTAGCAACAGAAGGTAGTACAGAGTAAAAATACTAAAGTAATAAATTTACCAATAGTTATGTGAATAAAACTACTTACCATGTTCTAAACTCCAGAAAACGTAACTCGACGGATTAAAGGTATTCAAACATGTATATCCCCCCTCTGCGTGTCTCTTTTATTCTTTCTTCTTTATCCCTTTTACTTTGTATTTTTTTCTAACGGTAACATTAGAAGTACTTAGTAAACCAGTTTACGAAAACTTCATGAATGATCAGCCCCACACTTCAAGCCAATAAAAGAAATATTACAGATTATATTTTATGTTTATAGACAAACAGTTTCATGAACTGTAAATCTATAACTTAATAGTTGCCGTTTTCTCGGTGTAAACTTCATTTATATATTCTGTGATCACCTAAAAGCTGTCAAACTGATGCAAATTGTAACTTTAAGAGCTAACTAACAACGAAAACATAAAAAGCTTGTTTAATGAACCATGCATATTTGATGATTGTGAGATTTTCGCTTCAGAAATATAAGTATTCAATATCCTGTAAAATGGAATCAAAAGTTAAAACTTATATTTATGAAATACTAAGTTGATTTAAATGGTGGCTTACGTAAAGGTATGTTTGATCGTTTCCTGTGCATGAAAAATGAATAAAGTAAAGTGCAGATAAACCAGGTTAACGCAGGGAAGTCGTAGGAGTCCTCTAACAAATCAAAAATAAGTCTAACAGTAAGAGCTAACAACTTTTCAGAAATATAATTTAGATTATAACTAACACAGTGATTGCAAACACAACATGAGTAGTTCTGATTGTTATCTTCAAATTGATGTTTGTTTTTTGATTACGTAACTGCATGATTGTTTGGTTTGGTCTGCATCGCACATATACCTGCTTCCCTGTCATAATCCTACTTGTCTTTCTTCTGGATGTTTTTTACTATATAAATTTTGGTAAAACTTTTTGCCCTACCATACCCCTCGTAAAAATGCGGAGAAGGATAAACCCCTCATTTAGTCACATATATTCGGTAATTATTTAAAGTTCAGATTCTTCAATTCGATATAGTGGTTATCTATCAAGCCAGCAATATTTTTTTTTTTTTCATATAAATATATTTGATTCTTGGATGCTGCGTTGATGTTTCATTCCGAACATTAGTAAGTATGGTTGATTCCTCATGAAGTCCTGCTAATTGGCTGTCAATGTTAATTATTTGAGGAGGATTTCAAATACATTTCTAGTAATATAATGCCCTCGAGCAGTATTCAAACATATCCATTCTGGTACGGAGGTAAGTTTGCTTATTTGCTGCATTCCTTCTTTCTATCCAGTGCTAACATGTATATCAATTTAAGTACAGGCCTAGCTTCTGCTGTAGCCTGCTTTGCTACACATCCATTGGATCTTGCTAAGGTCAGACTACAGGCAAGCTCTAAAGTTGGGGATAATTTGATTAGTGTGATAATTAGAATTATTACTCGTGAAGGCTTTTTTTCTGTATATTCTGGCTTATCCGCTGCATTACTACGACAAGGAACATATTCTCTGACCAGATTTGGAATATATGAAAAAGCAAAGGAGTTATCAACACAGAGTCTTTCAAGGGAACTTTCCGGTCTAGAGCTCTTATCTTGCTCGATAATTGCAGGTACGATTGGGAGCATTGTCGGAAATCCCTCGGATATTGTGAATGTGAGAATGCAAAATGATGGTTCTCTCTGTTCAAAAAAAAGAAGAAATTATCGTAATTGTTTTGATGGTCTTTATAAAATCTGTAAATATGAGGGACCTATGTCATTATTCCGGGGTTTGCGCCCTAATATCGTGCGAGGTATTTTAATGACATCTTCACAAGTTGTTTCCTATGATCTGACGAAGCGTTTACTAGTTGATATTTTTGCACTTAATTCAGACTCGAGGATTACACATTTTTCCGCCTCTTTAGCTGCATCATTGATGGCAACTACAGTTTGTTCACCTGCCGATGTCATTAAAACAAGAATCATGAATTCATCTACGTTGGCCGGCAACGCATATTCAATTATGTTTCATTCCATTAAAAATGAAGGAGTTAAGTTTATGTTCAGAGGTTGGGTCCCCTCATTTGTTAGGTTGGGTCCTCAGACAATTCTCACCCTCCTTGGAATGGAACAATTAAAGAAGTGGAAGATTGGAGTATGATAGGTTTGCACCTGCATAAAATAGAATAACAAATAAACTGAAACAAATACTAGTTACTTGATAAGCATACTAAAAGTAAGTATACCAAACTAAAAAAAAAAAAAAACTAATGCCCTCACTCAGATTTGAACTGAGGATCCCCACATTACTAGTGTGATGCCTTACCAACTTGGCCATAAGGGCTAACAACGATGTTGTAAATGGTCGGACTGAAGGTAACTAAGTATTATTTTCAATAACCTGAAGTATAAGGATTCTTTAGATGATTACTTAATCTGTCTAAAGATATATATAGATTATTAAGATTGTTATCTGATGATACTTCTCGTATCCTCTCTTCTCTCAGATATCATTACATCCTTCTCTCATTACCAGAGGGAAAGGACCTCTATTTATATTAAATGGAAATGACACATTTCCCAAATTTAATTATTATTTTACTAATATCAGTTCATGACTACGGAAGACGTTTTCCCTCCTCGGGAAACGTTCGTCAGTCATTCACAGTGGCATGGACTGTCCCGGTCCATCCTTTAACCAGAAGTCAATTCTTTTGACTTAATTACTATTGTTGTTTAGCTCATGATTAATTTAAACATGAAATTAATTCATCTCGTGCGTGACTCTTCATTCGAACCAAAGGCCGACGATTTCTCACTTTCCCTTTCCTTATTGGGAAATTGTAACTCCTTAGTTATTTATCTAGCTTTAAACCAATAGGTTCTTGGTTTGACCCCTTACATTACCGCCGTTTTTTAGGAAAATCGACCTCGATTTATAATTTATTTCACTCACTATAGACATATATATCAATAATCACTGCCTATCTGTGTACCCATCAGGAGGGCTACCAACTTCATTCGTTGGAGGAGGATCAGTGAGATACTTCTGTGCATCTCGGATCATTTTCAAGTTCTCAAATAAATTGTTCTGGTGGACTGCGTCCAATAAGTCAAAGTACGTCATAGGTATTGTACTGGCATGTTCTGGATCGCAATCCTGCCAATAGACATCGTAAGTCTTCTTATCATAGTCAATACCTGCTATACCAATAATTTCAGAAAGTCTGTCTCGGACTTCGAGATCAGTGTGCGGAGGTTCTTTGGGGTAAATAGCATCTTGCTTTAAGTATGGCTTGAACCATCTTACATTCATAGTCCTATTTTGGTAAGGTTGGATCTGAATATCAATTTCAAAAGTGTTCGGCCCCTTGGGTCTCACTATCTTAAAAGGTCCATAATAGACTGGTAGAATTTTTTTGGTACCGCCGCTTAATACCGAAAGCGTTGCGGTTGACTAAAACATAGTCACCAACCTTAAATGTATGATCACGTACATGTCGATTATACTGAGCTTCTTGCGAGTGTTGCGACTGGACGATGTTATCTTTAACCTGTCGACCAATTAATTCAAGTCGTCTCACAAAGTCTTCTGCTCTAGGACTGTAACGGTTTGAGTCAATAATATCAGCGGAGATATGAGCTGGAGAATCAGGATTATATCCTTGAGCAACGTAAAATGGACTATAACCTGTCGAATTCTGAATAGCACTATTATAAGCAAACTCTGCCATGGGTAAAATCTTATCCCAATCATTCAAAGCATTTCGTGCTAACTCTCTAATAAGAGTATCAAGTATCTGGTTAACTCTTTCAGTTTGACCATCAGTCTGTGGGTGATTAGTAGTAGACATTAACGTATTCGTTCCCACTAATTTAGTAAATGTGTGCCAAAATCTATTGACAAATCTTATATCCTTATCAGAAACAAGCGTAGTTGGAAATCCATGTAATCGGTAACTTTCTCTAACAAACAAATGCGCACAGCGTTCCGCATCAAGATTATCATCTGTCGGAATAAAATGTGCCATCTTCGAGAAACGATCAATGATCACCATAATCATATTATGATTTTCGTGGGTTCTAGGTAAACCAGTAACAAAATCCATGCTAACATCTGTCCAACGTCCGTTTGGCACAGGTAGTGGATGAAATAGCCCAAATGGCTTTTGAGTAGTTGTCTTACTGCGAGCGCAGACATTGCAAGCTCCACAGAATTTCTTAACTTGTCGTAACATATTAGGCCAATAGAACATGTCAGATAATGACAAATATGTCTTCCAATAACTAAAGTGTCCTGCAGACGGCGAATCATGACATTGTCTCATTAGTCGGTCGCGAATAATCTTATCATTAGGTATTACTAACCTATGTTCCCCATTCACGCTGGGTGAGAAGTAAAGTAGCTTATTCCTATACAAGAAATGCTTAATATAGTTCCGAATAAGTGGACTAGGTGTCTTATGGTCTTTCAAAGTATTATAAACCTCTGCAAATTTCGTATCTGCTGAGTATCCTGCTATAATATTTTTCTTAAGAGCTGAGTTCCAACGGTTTAATACCAATGTAGCGAGTTGCTGATCAACTGCTGCTTTCTTTAGAACTGCTGATAAGTCAAAGTATGCAATAGAAGCTAAGGTGACCTCACTGTCATCCATGGGTTTTAATAACGATAAGTTTGGATATCTGGATAATGAATCAGCCGCTGTATTTATCTTACCTTTAATATATTCAATTTCAAAATCGAATCTTGTAAGAAAATCTAACCATTTCGCAACTCTCATCTGAGACATGGAATTTTGATATTTCACATATTTCAAGCTGCGATGGTCGGTCTGAATAATAAACTTTTTATCCATCAAATAATAACGCCATGTTTTTAATGCTTCAACTATAGCTAAAAATTCACGCTCATAGATCGAATAACGCATCTGAGCTGGTAGTAGTTTCTTTGAACCATAAGCAATGACACCACGAACTTTTCCTTCTGGGTCTAATTGCTCTAAGACATAGCCTAGCGCTGTCCCGCACGCGTCGGTGTGGATTCTAAACATGTAGTCTCGATCCCATATTGGATGAACTAATAAAGGCGCTGTAATTAAGGCTTGCTTAAGTTTTTCGAAGGCTTGTATCTGTTTATCATACCAAGTCTCGTTTCCTGCGACATAATTATGTAATGGAACGGCTATCTTCGAATAGTCTTTAATAAATCTGCGATAAAATCCGGTGAGACCTAGAAACGATTGAACATCTTTCTTGCTCTGCGGCATAGGCCAATTTTTAACGACTTCGATCTTCTCAGGATCAGTCTTAATTCCACCCGGAGAAATAATAAAACCTAGAAATTTTAATTGCGAGAAGAAAAACTCACATTTGCGCTTTTTCGCGATAAGGTGATTCTGTCTTAATAACTCTAAAACTTTTTCACATGGCCAAAGTGTTCTTCTACACTCTGCGAGTAAATCAATATATCATCAATGTAGACCTTCACAAATTTCGAAATGTAAGGCTGTAACACATTGTTCATCATTCTCTGGAACGTTGACGGTGCGTTCGTAAGTCCAAAAGGCATAACAATCCATTCGAAATGCCCGGAGTCCGTAGAAAATGCAGTCTTTTCAATGTCTTGTTCAGCTATCCTGACCTGATAGTAACCTGACATAAGATCTAGTTTCGAATAAACATTCGCTGTTCCCAAGTCTGTAGTAAGACGCTCAATATCGGGAATCGGAAACTTATCTTTAATAGTATTTTCATTCAAGGCTCGGTAATCAATACACAAACGTAATGAGCCATCTTTCTTTTTAACAAATAATACTGGACTATTAAATGGACTAGCGCTTGGACGAATAAATCCCTGGCGCATAAGCTGAGAAACTTGCCGAGTCAACTCTTCTAACTCTGCATGAGATAATTTATATTGCCGACGATAAGCTATCTTATTCGGCTCTTGAAGAATAATTCTATGCACAAGACTTCTACTTGGCGGTAAATCTGTAGGTAATTCCTCTGACACGACATCTGAAAACTCGTTCAAGATCTGTTGTCTGTATCTATCTAAACCTTTAATCTCTTTCTCAGGAGATATAGACGTATTCTCTGTAGTAAGCGTCTGAATATATAGCATTCGAAAATCGCTATCTTTAGATCTGATTTCCTTCTGAAATTGCAGATAATTTAATACTGGCACATCTGTGCTTTCTGATTCGGAAACATTAGGTACACCTATCTTGTTCCAATCAATATATTGCTGGTACTTTCTAATAAAAGGTAGACCGAGAAACGTGTCTCGCGTCGGAATATCAATAACATAAAACGAAATAGAAACATTCAATTCAATACTTAGACTAAGACATAAATTTAACTTAATAGATCCTTCAGTCTTTAAAATATGTCCCACAGCACTAACCTCAAGAGGTAGGCCTGGATCTAACATATTCAGTAGATCAAAATCTTTAAGAACTTGTAACGAAATAAAATTAGCAGTAGCTCCTGAGTCTAAAATAACCTCAGTAGTATATTTGCCGTTAACACAAACAGAAATTTTAGGCTTTGCAGCCGTCACAGGATCTGAAATATCCGTGAGCATCAAGGAATCATGTCCTTCTTTTAACCGCTCTGGTAAGAGTGTATCTATCTTCTGTTTTGTCGACTTTTCTGCCTCAATATCAATATCAAAAACACTTTCTTTTCCCTTAACATTCAAATCAGGGGATAATTGTGGACCATTTGACTCTTGCGTCTCCTCAACTATAAGATCCGTTACAGCTGAGTTCAATGATTTAACCGTTCCGGCATTGGTGCTCCTGGCTGGCCCTCATAGTTTGGCTGGCCGTTGTTCATGTTGGCTTCCATGGCATTTAAATCCTGACGATTACCCCAAGTATTAAAGTTGCGTTGGTTATTGTAATTTGAGCCATTGCGCTGATTGTTGTAACCTGAACCGTTGTGTTGGTTATAACCCCGGTTGTTGTTCCCATTAGTTTGAAAGTTCTGCTGAGAATTGTCCGAGGAGTTATTACCCTTGGAGTGCCGATTGTTTTTGTAAGGGAACTTAGAATTTCGGTTACCCTTATGAAAAGCATTGTTGTTTCCATTCTTCATGTTCTTTCCATTGCCTTGGTTTCTACCTGGATGATGGTTGTTCCTTCCATACGTCTGTTGAGACTGAGCGTTAAGACTGGCTTCGCAATCCGTCGCCATAGCAATTGCAGTGCTCAAATCTTCATTCGCAGGGTCCATGCGGTTAGCCACGTCAAATCGAATTTCCTCACGAAGTCCTTGAAGGAATTTCCAAACCACATGCAAAGGTGATGACATAATCCTTTCGTCCTTGTCAAGGCGAGCCTGAAATTCGTCCGCATATCTAGTAACGTTCCAATCTCCTTGGTATGCGTCGAAAAAGTGCATGCAGTGAAATGTTGCGTTCTTCGCGTTTTCCGGTGCAAACTTGTTCACGAAGGCTTTCTTCAATTTCTCATAATCTTCACTATCAGTTGGGTTGTTCTTCACATAAAGCCTATTCCACTTTGCAGCGCGTCCTCTAAAGCTTCTAATCAAAAGGAATCTTTTCTTCTCCGGTGCTGCTTTTGTCAACTTGCCCCACTCCTCAATGTTAGAGACTAAGGTGTGCACGTCCGCTTCAACATCAGGACCTTTTGCATCAAACGTCTGATTTGGAACAAGTGCGTTCTCCGACATGTTAGTTGATGGAGGAGGTGGTGGGAGAGGTGCTTCAACTTCCTCAATTTCCTTATCTTTCTCTTGGTTGCTCATATTGCCTGTTGCTGGATTGTTGAATCTTTACCGATGCTACCAAATGTAAATGGTCGGACTGAAGGTAACTAAGTATTATTTTCAATAACCTGAAGTATAAGGATTCTTTAGATGATTACTTAATCTGTCTAAAGATATATATAGATTATTAAGATTGTTATCTGATGATACTTCTCGTATCCTCTCTTCTCTCAGATATCATTACATCCTTCTCTCATTACCAGAGGGAAAGGACCTCTATTTATATTAAATGGAAATGACACATTTCCCAAATTTAATTATTATTTTACTAATATCAGTTCATGACTACGGAAGACGTTTTCCCTCCTCGGGAAACGTTCGTCAGTCATTCACAGTGGCATGGACTGTCCCGGTCCATCCTTTAACCAGAAGTCAATTCTTTTGACTTAATTACTATTGTTGTTTAGCTCATGATTAATTTAAACATGAAATTAATTCATCTCGTGCGTGACTCTTCATTCGAACCAAAGGCCGACGATTTCTCACTTTCCCTTTCCTTATTGGGAAATTGTAACTCCTTAGTTATTTATCTAGCTTTAAACCAATAGGTTCTTGGTTTGACCCCTTACAGATGTGTAACGGAGATCGCCGAATCTCCGACGGCTTTCGGATAACTCCGTGTCCTTTATCTTTTATCTTTTATCCTTTACCTTTTATTGTATTCGCTTCCGAAGTCTATCCCGAGACATCCCGAGACTTCCAAACGATCGTCTATATAAGACAGTCTTTTTCTATTCTTTACAATTATTTCCTTTTCCCTCAAGATTACTTTTATTCTTGAGTTATATACTTTCAACAAGATTTTGACTACTTTTAACCTAGTTAAACCAATTACACATCTCTACACCACATTACAAATCGGACCGCCTGTTACACGATGTGTAAATCGTCAGACTGAAGGTAACTATATTTTATTTTCAATAACCTGAAGTATAAGGATTCTTTAGATGATTACCAAATCCGTCTAAAGATATATAATAGATTATTAAGATTGTTATCTGATACTTCTCGTATCCTTTCATATCTCTCATCTCATAGCTATCTATGAAACATTCTATTCGTTCATTATTCAAATGCAATTACTTCTTTCAATCCTCTTCAAATAACTAAATCATAATCTAACCTTGCCTCTGTATCAAAGGAGAGCAAGGGCGCATATTTATATTAAATGGAGAATGACACTTCTTCCATTTCTCTTCCAATTTCATACAATAACAAATTGTATGCCAAAGAGGAATCCATCCTGTTTGGAAACATCACATTATGTGAATTCAGCATAACCCGCAATTATGCAAAAACCTGTTGTTTTGCATATGCAGTCGCTACACGAATATTAGTCAACTTATTCCGATGCAGCTCTTTCTTATTGTCTTTCGGATCACTATCCTTTCAGTACGCTTTATTTCTTATTCGCGCCTCTCATAATTTATTTCGGAAACTATTTATATCTTTCCGTGTTACCTAATCAGGTAAGTGAATTCATTAATATTTTATCTGGTTTTAAACCAATATGCGCTTGGTTTGACCCCTTACAGAATTTGTAAATGGTCGGACTGAAGGTAACTATAATTTATTTTCAATAACCTGAAGTATAAGGATTCTTTAGATGATTACCAAATCCATCTAAAGATATATGATAGATTATTAAGATTGTTATCTGATACTTCTTGTCAGAGTATATGAATCCCGTTTGACATTTGTATCTGCTTAATTGAGAGACCTTATGAGTTACTCCCGGGCTTTAGCTATCAAACTCCTTCTTTAATAAAACTAATATGAACCTAGCAATCGGGGAAATTCAGGCAATTGTAAGGTCGGTTACCTAAGTGGGTGGATATAAATGTACCAAGTGGTCTGTGTGATAATGTTAATGACTTTAACATTCTAACAATTGTGTATGTGTCACCATAGAAGAAAATGAATTTACTTCCTTTACTCTGTCACCATCAAGTGGAGTCGAACTAGTTGTATTGCAAAATAGGCTATCGGGTCTCGTCCCTTCGTAGAAGAAACAAGTTCTATAAAAAGAGGTAAAGTAAAGTAAAAATAAAAAGGAAAATAAAGTGAGGTAGGTAATCATACATAATATAAAAAAAAAGATTTAATTCTCAGAAACAGAATTATGATCGCGCATAATTATTTTTCTGCTGATTCCCTAACATACACAGTTAGTGCATTTTATCCAGGATTGTCTTTAATAGATATTATTCTAAATCTTCGTTATTTAAGAATAAGTTCAGATCTCAAAACAAATAAATCTAACAACATATAATAATATATTACCTAATACTAGGTAATATTATCATATGCCCGACAATTATTTTAGATCATCGGTATCTGAGAATAAGTTCAGATATCAAAGGAAATATATATGTTATTTTGGTGAATGCCAGCTACATCCAGTAATCTAATGCGTATGAGAATTCTATATCCTTTAATCAACTATAATTACCTGACTATATATATATATATATATATTGCTTTTATTTACAACTTTTATAGCTTGTTTATTTACTAAACGCATGGGCGTGATCGAATAACATATCGGTGAGCATATTTTGTAATATGTCAAAATAGCACGATTCTAAAGCAATCATGCTCTTTCCATAAAAAATTACTCTTATTGCACCTATTATACATTCTTCTTTCTGTGTACTCAACTACATTTTCTTTTTCGTATTTTAAATACTCTCTATATTCAAATTGTATCAACTTTAACCGAATGCAATCGGTTCAACCTACGACTTTCTTTGCATGAACAAGGCAGGTGATTCTTATACGGACGCTACTGTCGACGAATCCATTTTTATGATCGAAGTCAAAATATAAACTTTTCATCAAACAGATATGGAAAGAAATGTACAGCATGATAATCATCCTTGTACAACAATTAATATACCATTGGTATTTTGATACATTTACATAATAAGCAATGCTATTAAGGGCTATCACCTAAAATTATAACATGTATTACTTATCTTGCTAGATAAACATCCTCAATTCTTGTGGGGTTGTAATCTGCAGTTAAAGTACTTGCTGCCTTACTTTCTTTAATCTTTTTTAAACCCGATACGCCCTTTCCGCCTTTTATTATTCCGGCATAATTCTTAAATACACAATGACGCTTTTTTGATGATTCTGATTCAAGATCTGATGAAATCTTCCGTACTCTAGTTACGGGATTCGGAACAACACTAAGATTATTCTGGCTCACAGTATAATTATAAATCCATAAATAGTGCTCCTCTTCTAACATTGCTAGATAGGTTAAATATCTGTCGAATCCACCGCTTCGCTTACCCCATACCTATATATATATATATATATATATATATATATGTCTTGTTAGTAGTAATATATAGAAGTAACACCCAAAATCAGTTTACTTACTTGTGATGCAATTCTTGAGACACAATACAACTCTTTTATTGTAGATTCTTCATAAATAAGTTTATTGATTAAATTTTTGCATAGCATGAATTTATTTCTGGGCTTTCGAAGCAACTTTCTAACTTTTGGCTGCTTTATTTCCTGAAATTTTGACTTATCATTTGTTTTGACGACGTCGGCAAATTCAATATCCTTTACCACATGACGTTTACTGTCCCTCAAAGTTCCCCCATCTTTAACTAATGCATTTTTTTTAGGGAGAACAAAGGAATACATGGTTGTACACTCTTTAGATGTAAGAGTAAACAAAAAGGATATAAGGGAAGAACTTTTAGGTATTTCAAATGCTCAGGAAAGTTTTATCGACTCTTTCGTACGTGTGTATATACCAAATTGCACAGCCCTAAAATGTGAAACATCACGATTAACCTTCAAGTGATGTCGCTAAAAAATATATATTTCAATATATTTCGTTTCATTCTGCTCAATATTTAAGACGCGCTTTCACCGGACATACTTATTCTAAAAACGCATATATTAAAAAAGCAGGAGCAGTCACTTTGATTCACGAGCTGAAGTAATTACTACTAATGCTATTGAGCAGAGATGGAGTTGCCTGAAGAGCTGTTGTCCCCATTACTTTCAATTTGCGGGTTGACGGAGAAATACAAGACGACATCCCTTGATAACGTGCCGTCAAATACATTGCCAGACACTTACAATTTATTCAATTTAATTAAAGTTTCACAAACGGACGTACCAGAAATTTTACACAATATTATACAAGATTTTCAGGATTCGTTGAATCTTGAGATTGGAGTTTTGAAACGCAATCAATACCAGGAGCGGGATTTCAGGGCACTTTTTAACACGTATAAAAGAATGCTCTTCCAATACTGCCAGAAGCATAAGTATTTATCGAAGGATGACAAATCAATTTTTACATATTCTCATAACGATAGCGACAAATTTTTGTATGATGGTATCTATTTCTCATCTTTTTTGACTTCTCCTGGTGAGAGAACATCTCCGCAACGAGAGAGGATCAGTTTCTCGACCATTAACCCCCAAAACATTCATGCTGCAGCTAAGTTGCCAAAAACCCATACTCGAAAGCGACATCTGCTACCACAAAGCACGAGGCATCTTTTGGAGGAAATATTTAAAATTAAACCCTTTCCGAATGCCTCGGAAAGGAAATTAATTGCTGACAGATGCAATCTCACTGATACACAGGTCCGCGTCTGGTTTACAAATAAAAGGGCAAGGTGTGCGTATAAAGGGAAAAAATAGTCCATGTTTTATATTATTACTAAATAACGACTTCAAAAAAAAGTGAAAGAAAAAGAAGCTATGTATATTATTATGATCATTGCGTTTCTGTAGGATTATCTAACTACTTGATCCATCAATAACATACTGATCGTCGTTGTAGGAGAATTTTCTAATTTCTCCCAATCTCTTTCTGGCAACATCCAATGCTTTCTCAAGCTTTAAGATCTCGACTTGTTGCTCCATTTCTGCTGTCTTGTTTTCATGGACATTCATTTTAGAGTAGTCAACGTCATCCATAACATTTTTGCTAGTAATCAATTCGTTTACTTTTGCCACCAACTTTCTACAGGCAGCGTTGACCTTCTTCGAGGCTCCTTCCAAGCTGCTTTCTGTCTTTGACATTAAATCGGATTTCACTCTTGCTGCTGCTACAAGTTGTGCAGTCGAGGCAGCGACTTCCCGCGAGGCCACAATCAACTCTTCATTCGAATTATTTCCCTGCAAGGTACCATCAGCAATTTGGATCAAAACATTTGAGCTATACGCAATAGCTTTGGCAGCTGAGATCAAACCCTCGGTCCATCTGTTATTTTTCTTGTAGAAAGAGCTTCTAGAATGCGAACCTCTTCCCTTGTTAACAATTTCCTCTTGCGATGAAATAGATGCATTGATGAGAAGTTTGACAGCATCGATAATTGCCAAGGCAGAACCTAAAATAGAGTTATTAACTTGAACATCAATTGATTCAACGCTAGGACCAGAAACATTCGCCTTTAGCAATTCCTTCAAACGGCGGGAAGCCGCATCTATAGTTGCAGAAGCATTTTCCATTTCTTTATCAACAACCTCTCCCAACTCCTGTTGCCCTTTACTTAATCTTTCAAGATCCACCTTCGATCCTGGGGCAACCAACGATTCCACCAACTGAAGTAACGTCTGTAAAATCTCTTGTAGATCTACATTTCCATTGATGACCTTGTCTGTTTGGGATTCAATTGTATTTCCCTGGCGATTGCTACTGATCAATGACTCCAAAAATACTTGCGCCATCTCTGCGACATCTCTTGCGGTATCAATAAGGTCATCTTGAAAATCACCAGATTCAGTCAATCTAGTTAGACCTTTTGTGGACATCAAAATATCACTGACAGATGTTGCAAATCCTGTAATTGTATCAATAACCTTAACAACATCCCCCTTTGGTCCATCAATAAGATATGCATTAAAGCTATTAGAAAATTCCGTTGCAGAATTCGAGCATTTTTCAATCAAAGTGGAAATGTAAGATGGTGAGGCATTACCGTTTCCCGCTTCCATTGGCGAATCTAGCATAAAAACTGAATCCTGTATTCTCTTCACTCCAGATTCAAGTATTGCATCCACAAGTGAAAGCAACCTCGAGTGAGTCTCCTTCAATTTTAAATCCTTTGATTTCTGCTGCTCCGCGAGATCATTGACAGTTTCATCCATCGTTTGTTGCATAGCTTCCAACTCCATTTCCTTTTCCCTGAGTTTATCCTCAAGATCCAACACCTTTGGATTGGATTTTGCAGTCAATTTCAGCTGCGAAGCAAACTTCTCTTGCATATCTTCAAGCTGTTTTTGAGAATCTTGTTGTCTCCTCCTTAATCTATCTTCCAAATCACCCTTTTCTAGTTGTAATTTCTCCAAAGAATCCTTTTGACTTCCTTTCACTCTCTCTAACTGTAACCTCGCACGATCACGTTCCTTAATAAGATCTGCAAGCTCGACATTCTTTGCCTTCATATCCTTTTCGAGTCGCTCTCTTCTTTCAACAGCCTCTTGCGCCGATGAAGCCTTTTGCTGAACTTTCTTGAATTTAGACAGCAAATTCAAATGTTCCGTTCGAAGCTGTGTATACAATTTTGCCAATGACTCGTATTTTTTTCTCCAATAGACAATTTGGTCATTTAAACTCTGTAACTGCTCGTCCTTTGAAGCAATCTGCTGCTGTGCCGAATTTGTTGTGTTATTCAATTCATTTTCTAACGACTGAACCTTTTGGTCATAGCTTTGTAACATTAATTGGTCCTCGTCATGTTGTCCTCTGAGAGCTAACAAATCCCTTTCCAACTCGGCAACCTTTCCTTGAGCCTGACTTCGGGCTTGATCTAACATCAACTGCTTTTGCGCTGCTTCCTGCTGTTGCTGGGCTAGCTGCTGCTGCTGCTGCCAATATTGTTGTTGTTGCTGCTGCTGACGTTGCTGAGCAAGATTTCTCTCCTCTTGCTGACGAGCAAACTCGCTTTGCTGCTGTTCATACTTCTTCTGGCGTATGTCAAAAGCATTTGCCATAGCACCAGTTTGTTGCACAGCAACGCTTCCGCTACGACTAGCAAGTCTGCTGTTTGAGCTGCTATCAATGCTAGGACTAGTACTGACACTCGGCATTTCTTTCACACCTTGAGAGTCAACGCCTGATGCATTGTCATCATCTCCGACCAACAAGTTTGGAGGTTCAACGGGTAATTTTGGAATTGTTATCAGACTTGTCAAGTATCTGATACTCGAGCAATCGGCGTAGAAATCATACAATCTATGATGCTGCTCATTAAATCTCTCCTTCAAGGGTTCCAATGCTTCAGGAGAACTCGAACTACTATACATCGCTCTGAGCATTGAAATTTGAAATTTATAAATTCCGTATGATTCAGCAACAAGAGGAACCAATGCACTTGTCATGCATTCATTACCTCTGTTCTGAGATGCAGAGGCAAGAACAAGTCGTCCTAAATTATCCAACGAATCCTGAAGATCCTCCAAATCAATAATGTTCTGGTAGCCTTCATTTGGATCACTGACAGCAATTAATGATATGTATTCCTTATACTCAAATGTCCCATTAAAGCCACGATGATCATGGTGGAAGCGGGATTTTTGCACTAAATATGAAGAATATTCATGAATAAGTCTCTCATACCTTGATTGACCATCTGGTGATCTGTATCGGCCAAGCGACTCTATCCACGGAATATTTCTGTATGCACCTGCCAAACATGAGGGATGTCCCTCTTGACAAACTTTATGAATAGTTATCAAAGCTTTGAAAACTTGAATTTCATTTTCCTGTATTGGTAACATCTTAATCGAGTCCCAAAAAGCTCTTGAAGACTTTCTATCCCAAGTATAGACGATACATGCTCTGACATGCTTTCTCTTTGGGGCAGTTTCAATCGAAGAGCATGCCTTCTTAACTGAAGTCTGAATATCTTTACCCAGTCTAGATACACCAAACATTCTACAAATGTAATCCAAATTAGAGCAATGTTTCCAGAAAACAATTCAGACAATGAATGTATAGTTCAAACTGACTGAAAATTAACCTTATACCGTCAGTTATATTCTGCTATTGAGTTCTGATTAAATATCGACTAAGGATGGAAAATATCGTTTAAAAATAACCACAGCCGAGGTGTCGGTGTTGGCAAAAAAAAAGCGGCATCTATGTGATACCAATAAACAAATAGAAATAGTAGTAAAAACGGAAATTTAGAAAATCGTAGGTTTTATTTTAGTATTTTACTGATCAGTGAAACGAGCGAGAAATCAGAGTGAAATAAATAAACCTTGGAAAATGTATAGCTAGATTGCTGCTTAATAGATTTTTTAGTGATCGTATTGAAGGAGAAAATCCACTTGGCTGTGAACATATAAAATGTTAAAAGTGGTAAATTTCTCTGGAAATTAATAGTATTTATTCTGCCAACAGCTAACTATATGTATTTACTTAGGCCACCGCTCCATGCAAAACAGAAAGCTCAACCAACTTAAACCCAATTCCTGTTCATGATACACCCGTACCTCATAAACAAAGAAAAATTTTTTCATGATTCGAACGCAGGGCATTTCACTGCCGAGTAAAGACAGCACTATTGAGCATTCTAGTATTTTTGTATTATTGTTTTTCGTTCGCGCGATTCATTACCTACCCGAACATACCCTTATCGCCTGTTTTACCCTTGAACAAACTACTTTGCTCTTTCCAAGCCCACACGTGCTATAAAAAAGAATTCGCTTTGTAGCAACTGGAAATATACAAAAGCTCGAACAACCGCAGCACACCAAAAGCGAATAGTTTTCACCATCTTCTTTTATGAGTAATATCCAGAACCTCAAGTCGTTTGATCCTTTCGCCGATTCAGGTGATATTGAAACTGAGCCTACAAACTATATTCATATCCGTATTCAGCAAAGAAATGGCCGGAAGACATTGACTACCGTGACAGGTGTCCCGGAAGAGTATGATCTTAAGAAGATTTTGAAGGTTTTGAAGAAAGATTTTGCTTGCAACGGCAATATTGTTAAGGATCCAGAGGCTGGATCCGTTATCCAACTACAAGGCGATCAAAGACTGAAAGTTATGCAGTTCTTGGTCAAGCAGTTGGGTATGCAGAAAAAGAACATTAAGATTCATGGCTTCTAATAGAGCTCATACTTATTTTTTTGAATTTAGAGCTTTCTTGAAACCGACAATGCTTCTGTTTGTTTTCTTTCACTTAACATTCAACACACCCAGAATAGTACATATTTTGTGTGAATATTTTCTTTCTCTTCATTATATTGCCTTTTTATTATCTTCAAAAATGTTCTTTTTTTCATAAGGCTGTCTATTGCATCAGAGGTGGCACTTGTTTTCAGCAGATCAAGATTATTTTCTTCTTTGTGATCCTTTTATAATGCTTTTTTCTAGAGTTTTTGAGGATGAGCTGATAAACAGGGCTTCGAAGGAATTTATTTTGATCTGTTGCTTGGCATTACAATTCTCTTCATTGGTATCTTTTGGACAGCACTCATTCGCACCCTTTTATGGCAGTTAGTCTCCGGACCGTTTCCTTTCCATTTCAATTTCTATTTAAGGTGTTCGTGTGTCATCAGTGTTTCTGTACTACTTTGTGCTTTTGTGTTTAGCAAATAATACGTAACTATTTTAAATGTATTAAAAACGTATTAAAAAAAAAGGATTTGCTCCTTCAAAATCTCAGCACTTTTATTTTTTTCCCAAAATAATAATATTTTTTTTTGCCTTTGCTGTGGTGGTATTTAGTATATGTATGTACCGTACCGTACCTATTTACACTAAGAAATTTCTTAAGACTTACTTATTAGTCGGTCACAAGTTTTGCATACATTTCAAAGTTAAGAATTTGAAAATGCCAGATCTTAATCTTAAGAAATCTTGGAACCCTAAACTTTTAAAGAACAGGGCAAAAGTCTGGAAAAGAGAACAGGAAGTCTTACAGAGATACAAGAAGTCTAGAGAAAGAGAACTACAAATCCAAGAGCAACAAGACAGAAGCAATCTTCTCCAACTAAATTCCTTGAAAAAAGGGAAAACTTCTTATCAAATAGATGCGGAAAACAACTACAAGACCGGATGGATATATAAAAATGAATTAAAGAAAGACGAAGGTACCCAAAGCACGCGATCTTCGAGAGAAGATATCATGCTTGGAAGAAAGAGGTTGGATGAAATGCTAAAGAATAAAAAAGGGCGGGTCGTAGTTAAATGTCGGTTTGATGATGTCGTAAATGCATTTAATATAAACGATGTCAAAAAGTCGGATGAGGAAAAGACGGTAGATAAAGAAGATCCTCTGTACAAGATACGAATGGCACAACAAAATAGTTATCACAGAAACAAGAGAAATTCAAAAATCCACAAACCTACTTTAGATGAGCATCAATATCGTCATCATCACCATCATCATCATCATCATCAACGTGGCTAAGACCACGACTACCAGAATTAAAAACCATCAATATCTATAATATTGAAAAAATATATATATAGCATAGCATTACTGAAGAAAAATTATAAATTGCAACACGGCAAAAAAAATAACTATGACGATAAAGATAATTTTGAAGGAAAATATGGGCTGGGCCTGTTATAGTTAGGCACTCTTATAAGAAAACGATAATTAATAAATATAACGATTACGGTTACTTACCGTACAATTTCAGCATGCAATCACAGCGTGAATTGTGTGACCATTCTTGATCCCTAAGGCATCGAGAGTTGATTCTTCCTTTTTCAACGGCTGCCCATCCTTATCAAATAGATAAACGTGCTCAGCAGTCATCTCGCTCCTGTAATTATCTTTGTTAAGATAATACTGCTGCGAATCTAGGAACCAATCAAGAACTCTTGTCCTCAATAGTTTCAAGTTTGTGCCAAGATCTGGGTGGACGTAATCATCCTTCGAGATCTCAAAATGGAAAAGAATCGGATATTCTAGCTCATACTCTTTCTTTGGTATAGCTTCCAACCCTTTCTCGCAAATCACACTAATATCTTCAGTTTTCCTTCCAGGCAACGTGTTCAGTGAGACAAAAACATGACTTGTACATCCATCTTCATTATCATCTGCTCCAAGTCCAGGTTTCCACCATCCCAACGATATACCCAAATAGCTAATAATTTCATATCCGACAATCAATGTGAGTCCATATGCAAAAAATGCAGAAATAAAGATCGAAATCGGTGTGGAAACAAGTTGTGCCGTGTGATCGCTTTTTTGAAGGAATGAAACCAAATACTTATTCGTGAATCCGGATACAACCTGCCATGTCATAGTATTGACTACTATATCCCTAGCCGAGTATAACATCCCGTTGAGGTATTCATGTGTTGAATTCATATTTGTCAATATGTAATGTCAGGAAGGTTGCTTCAACAGCGGCTATTTATATAAGTAATTTGATACAAAAAGCGTTCACTTTTAGGTGGCACTGTAGCGGACAGTACTGTAGGGAGGCAAAACACTTCCTCGTCTCATTTTTTATGATCGCGAAAAGTCCGAAAGAAAATCACAGATTTCCTTTGACCGATAAAAATAGGAATTACAACAATACTCATTAATTTAAGTCTATTAGCGAAAAAAGTTCTTGCTTGATACTTAGACTTTTTTGGTATTTCAGCTAAATTCTCCATTAATCTATAAATAAATGCTTCCTATAAGAGTTATTTGGAACAGTTCAATCTTTTATCTAATAACTTTTTATCCCTAAATCTGACTAATGGGCTGCTACTCTACTCTTGAGGACAGAAGATAACGAACGCCCAGAAAAGTTTTTTTTTTTTTTTTTTTTTTTTTTCAACCTCGGCTGAAAAATGTCACCGAAGAAACATTCAAGATAATGCTAATCACTACCCTGCATTATGTGGCAATATTTCGTAGGATTAAGGTTCAATCTACGCTAAAATAGATGATGCCAGTTATGAATTCAAATACGTGGAAGATAACAACTGTAACCGCGGTTGCATCAGGATTGGTGACTACGGCAGTAACCCTTTATACTCTGCATTGCTTCGGTTACGGTAAAAGATCAGCTCTTCCAGAAAGAAAAAATAGTATTGCAGAACTTATAGGAAACACACCTATGGTGAAGGTGTCATCACTATCAAAGCTTACAGGAGCAGATATATACGCCAAGTTAGAAATGGCAAATCCTGGTGGTTCAGCTAAAGATAGGACTGCCTTGGCCATAATAAGAGAATTTGAAGCTGATGGAAAGTTGGTTCCAGGAAGAGGTGATGTGGTTTTTGAAGGAACTTCTGGATCAACAGGTATTTCGTTTGCTATGCTGTGTAATTCTTTGGGATATACAGCACACATTTGTGTTCAGAGTGATACCTCCCCCGAAAAAATTGCATTATTAAAAAGCTATGGAGCAGATGTGGAAAAGGTTAAGCCTGCATCAATTGTTGATCCTGAACAGTATGTCAATGCTGCAAGAAATGGCGCCGAGAAATTAACTGCTGATCTGACAACAAAAGCTCAGGGAGTATTTGCTGATCAGTTTGAAAACGATGTGAACTGGAGAATTCATTTTCAAACTACAGGTCCCGAAATATGGAATCAAATGCGGCACAAATTGGACTACTTTATCAGTGGATCTGGAACAGGTGGAACTATATCCGGAATTGCTAGGTATTTAAAAAGTCAAGACCCTAATATTAAAGTGGTTCTTGCTGATCCTCAAGGTTCTGGTATGTATAACAGAGTGAAGCATGGTGTTATGTACGATCCAGTGGAGAAAGAAGGTACCAGACGTAGGCATCAGGTGGATACAATAGTGGAAGGAATAGGTTTGAATAGAGTTACACATAATTTCCTCGAGGGAGAAGATTTTATTGATGATAGTCAAAGAGTTACAGATGAACAGGCTATTAAGATGGCACGTTTTCTTAATTCCAACGATGGGCTCTTCGTTGGCGCTAGTAGTTCGATAAATGCTGTTGTTGCTGCGAGAGTGGCATTAAAATCTAAAAAGGGAACACAAATTGTGATTATAGGATGTGACTCTGGTGCCCGACACTTGTCAAAGTTCTGGAAAGAAGCATTAAAGATTCCACGTGGTGTCTCCTTGGAGGAGATAATCGATGATGCAGAACTAGCAAGTCATATAATTGGTTCATGAATTATTCCTGTACAAAATTATGTAGATCTCACCATAACAGTTTATACATATTTTATCACCAATGTTAAAAGCATGTAGTGCACACGGTTGAACACAGAACAATTAAATAAGCATACTGGAGATGTACCCTGCATTCTTCAATCGTAGAATTTTATTTTATTTTATTCACCCCTATATAAAGCTAAGCTCTGAATTTTCTATAAATCATCAAAGCTTCCCTGTACTATAGCATTTTTCCTGGCCTTCCTTTTCCGTTTGGTCTCGAGAATGTCAAGTTTCCAATCATTCTGATCTGTCTCCTCCTCACCGGAAGAGCTAGAGCCGTGTACTTGTTCCTCCTGAATTTTTCTTTCTATTGCTTCTCTTCTTCTCTTTAATTTGTCGTGTCTTTCTATTCTGGTCTCCTTACCGGAATTCTTATCACTCCACGAAAAGTTTTTATTCTTTTGCGATTTCCTTTTCAAAGCTTTCTCTCGTCTCTGCCTTTTTCGTTCATGTGTCAAAAGTTCATGCTTTCTTGCTGTCTCTTTTTTTTTATCTGCATAAGCGTAAGTGTTGAAATCAATTGTATGATCTAAATATCCGTCTTCTGGAAAATCTTTTACATATTTATTCTCTGGCATCTTCGGCAGGCGTGTTAATCCGTACATTCTTGCAACACCCTTGTAATCCAAAGTTCGTACCCTAAATATGGAAGATGCTAAATGTTTACTGTAATATCTCACGTAGCCAACGTATGAACGAATCGCCTGATCATATCTTGATCGATCCTCACACAACCACGCTTTCAACGTTTCATCATACCAACAGTTCTCCTCTTTAGAAATTATCACAGGCTCCATACTTTTCAGTGTGATTCCCTTGATTTTGAGAAAATCGATGTATTCTTCCTCACGACCGATACTGAGCATAGTAATAGCAATTCCTGATTTATTGGCCCGGCCGCAACGACCACATCTATGTAAAAACATGCTTGGATCTGTTGGTGGGTCTATCTGAACAACTATATCTACCTCTGGAATATCCAATCCACGCGCAGATACATCTGTCGTAAACAAAATGCTTTTATCCGAGCTGGAATTCTCAAACTTGTTCAAAGTCTTCATCCTTGGCTTAGCATCAAGCCTTCCATGAAGTGAAAATATAGAAATATCCTTAGATTTTAATCCTTTCCGTTTAATAAAGTTATGAAACATGCCGTAAAAATAGGAAACACTTACACATGTTGGAAAATATACAATAATCTTCCTATAGCTATACTCAGTTAGAAGTTTAAGAAGAACTTTCAATTTCAGCCTAGGGTTTAAAACCATGGAATAGAGACTTAATTTTGCCGGAACTGTAGAATTTTTCAAATGAAGAGAATCTGATTTAACTGTGATTTTAACCGGATTTGTCATTCCAGTCTTGAAAATGTCTGTACCTGCATCCGAAAGGGTTGCAGAAAAAAGGCCCGTTCTTCTTTGTTTCGGAAGCATCTTTAGTACAGATTCAGTTGCATGCAAAAAGCCTATATCAAGAAGCCGATCGGCCTCATCCAATATGATAATTTCACAAGAATTTGTCTTCACCTGGGGACTGGAGAGAAAATCATTTACCCTTCCTGGGGTTCCCACTAGAATGAATGAATTGTTTTCCATAAAATATTGGAGATCCTCTTGAACAGATTGTATTGAGCCAACAAGAAGTTGCGCTTTTATATCCGGAAGATCATCTGGTTGATATTCTAAAAAGGATTCAAAAACTTGAACAACTTGGTTTGCTAGTTCTCTTGTTGGTACCATGACAAGAGCACCGAAATGGGCGTTTTTAAAAGATCCTTCCCTTAAAGCAGAGCAAATCTTTTCAAGAACAGGTATCACATATGCAAGAGTTTTTCCCGAACCAGTAACTGCCTGAACCACGACATCTTTATTTTGAGACAATAAAGGAATCGTGGATGCTTGAACAGGGGTCATGCAGGAAAATCCCAATGAAATGACAGCCTTCTTGATCCAGGGTTGAATTTCGTACGGGAGGTCATCCCATTTTGTTGATTGCATATTAATACTGTCCTCCTGGGACACAAGCAAAACTTTGGATTGAATAATGCTAAAGGGACACTGTGATCAATAAGTAATTTTACGTAGATAGCCAGCTCTTCCTTTTTAAATTTTTTTTTTTTTTTATGACTTGAAGTTTTCCGGACGTTGAAAATTATCAGCCCGATTATCGTTGCAATAAAATATTGAAAATTTTCAAATGTTCCCGGAAGAAAGCTTTTTTTGGTACAAAAGGAAGCGCTTTTAAGAGCGTTTAAAACTACGCATTATTCATACAAATTATAACGTTGGCTGACTATTCGTGGGATGGTATTATGACCTCTCCCGATCATCTTGCCCGTTGAAAATTCACCCTCGGTTTTTTGTAAAAAGTAAGCATAAAAAATTTATCATTACAAAATAAGTATAACTGAGATAACTTTGTTATTGTTGGAATTGTACCCTAGAATTTATTCAAAATACGGTCATAGTGAAAAACAGTGAAATCATCTACGGGATATTCACTATCTATTTTTGTTCATTACGCGTTTAAGGACTCTACGGTCTGCAAAGATTGCTTTGCAGATGGCAATCAAAATGACCATGAATAGCGCCTCAAAAAAAAGAGCCTTTAGTGACTATAGTGGCTGGAATAGAGACCAGCTCATTGAACGAATCAAGCTGCTTGAGGATTCACAAGGATTATACATTAATAATGAGGCCAATGTTGATAGGGCTCAGAAAAGGGTACACGAAAGTGCGAAAGAGCGGAGAGAAGCCAAAAAAGTACGAAAGATCAATAAACAACGTGGAATTGATTTCTCTAAATATGAAACGAGGCATATTGCATTGAAGTTTTCATATCTCGGTTGGGATTATCAAGGGTTGGCATTGCAAGGTTTACCCACAGACCGTCCTACAGTTGAAGAGCTAATAATTAAGGCCTTACAACAAGTTAGATTAGTCCAGTCACCGAATCCCGCTGATTTTTTGTTTAGTCGTTGTGGCAGAACTGATCGCGGGGTTAGTGCTATGAATCAGGTAATTTCACTTAGAGTTCGTTCAAGACTCACGAAGGAGCAGCTAAAAGATCCTGCGAACGATAATTTAGAGTTAGATTATATTAAAATGCTCAATCATGTCCTTCCGGCAGATATCAGATTTCATGCAATATGCGTTCGCCCCCCAAAGGGATTTGATGCACGCTTTAGCTGTCAATGGAGACAGTATAAATATATATTTAATTCTAAAGGGTTAGATATAGATAGAATGAGAAAAGCTGCACAAATGTTTGTTGGTCAGCATGATTTTCGGAATTTTTGCAAGGTTGACGGGTCCAAACAGCTTAAAAATTTTACACGGGAGGTTTACTCAACCGCAATCGAATCTCTTGAACAAGAACCTGGCTTTTTCGTTTTTGATCTTAAAGGATCAGCCTTTCTTTGGCATCAGGTTCGCTATATGGTAGCCGTCCTTCTTACAATAGGTCAAAGACTTGAAGAGCCAACGATTGTTAAAGACTTGCTCAATATAAATATGTATCCATGCCGCCCTGCTTATAAACTTGCACATGATATTCCACTAATATTATATGACTGTGGATATGACCCTCAGACAGTGAAGTGGACAACTGGACCATCAAGAAAGTACGTTAGTCACCTGGCTTTAGATGGGCTTACAAACAATTATAAAGTTAAGTCTATAGTGGTTGAATATATGCAAAAGATTGTGGAATGCAGTATCCCTCAAAAAATGGACAAGACAATAGTTAATTTAGGTGATGGAGCTGGTCAAGTGTGCTGCAAATTTATTCACTATGACAAAAGACAAAAGGTTGAGCCACCTGAAGTTACAAATGCAAAATGGCTTAATAGGAAGATGACACATGTTCAGCGTGAAATGGAGTAAGATTTCTAGATGATATTCAATTATAGTTTGGATACAGCGAACATATTTTATTATTGTTATCAACAATTGTGTTGTTTATGGACTGAAATCAAGTTATCGGGGGATGCGCTCGCTTATATTATAAAATTGGAACCTAATAGTGTGTATTATGTTGGTCATGCGTTGATCCAAATTGATAAGCAAGAATATTTTACGTAGAATGCTGAAGTAATTTATATAAAACAATAAGCTAAGAACAGTTCTTACTGAATTGTTTCTTTTTGGGACACGAATAAACAAAAGGGTAGCTTCAGCATAAATTCACGAAGAAACAATTACAGAATTGCTTGTCCTATAAATATGTTCATCGTGAGAACATATATGTTGTTGTAATGTTTTAGTTAGTTGGTTTAAGTGTGACGCCGATTACTTTATAAAGTTTTGTTATAACTAGTACATTGTGTGTTTTTAAAGCTAAAGAAAAGAAAAGTATAAAAGTAAAAGAACTGAGTAAAAAAGTAAAATAAACTTAATAAAAAAGGGAAAATGTACATGCTTATTATTAATCCTTATGAGCGAGGCTTTTTTCGTGTTGGATCTCGCGGATTTTTAGAAATTCTAACAAGAGCACAATTTCAAAGAATTGTTGCAACACGGAGAATCCCACTTATGAAAAAGAGATCTCTGGATGTTTGTTACTAGAAACTACTTCCTTTTTCTTGAAAGAATTTAAGGAAGACAAAATAATATATTTTAATTTGAATTGATTTCAATTTAATATTGATTGTATCATAAGTTGATCCAGATTTGATAACATTATTGATTATTATTTGTGTCTCTAAGTTTTATAACTGCACGCACCAGGAACCGGTATCTAGCTATGTCGGCATACCATCCTTATACAAATTGATTAGCTTTACATAAAATTTTGGTGACATTCACTAGAACATATTCATATATATATTATTTATTTTCTTCCAGAGTTCGATATACTATTTTTTTGAGTCCTTTTACAAATCATGATTCCCTAAAATGCCCTTTTGTTTTTTAGGGTCATATAGTAACTTTCAAATAGCACTTTCCTTATTTATTACCCAACTATTTCGGACCCAGACTCGAAACCAAGCAACCCTTGATATATCGCGAATAATTAATTCTATGAGTATGGATCTACATAATTTTCCTTCATCGTTGTTATAATGTAAGCATCATTCTTTCAATTTGGTTTAATAATTCTTGTTGTCAATTGTCGAGTTTTGTATTTCAATTATGGATAAACTACTTTCAAAGGCTGGTACAACTTTAGTGACATTTGCGGTACGTTCTGGGGTTCAATTGGCTTCTAGTTACGTATTGAAATCAGTTAGCAAATTAGTCGAGGGAGTTCCGGAGAAAGATCGACGGAGAGTCGAGCGCTTAAAGATCAAATTACAAAATAGAATTGATATTATCATGCATGCAATTGAATTGATACGTTTGATTGCGGCCAGGGGGAATACTGAGATGGAAGGAACGATAAACCTAGCAGATGAGCTTAAATCAGAAATTGATGATTTCCACGATTATATAAACGACTTATCAGAGAATGAGAGTTTAAAAAAGGAGGAAATCGTCTCAATTGAAAAATCTATGAATATCCTTTTGCTAAAGATTAACCAGACAATTCCTATCATTAATCTAGCATTAACGACGTCAGGTGCACGCCTCAGCGGAAATATGAATAGTTTTGTCTCGCCAGGTCAACTTCTTAAATCAGCCGCTATTGTTCATGATTCCAACGAAATATATAAAACAGCGATAAGGAACAGAGATAATGATGAGGTTAATATTCAAGTTGGGCCATCATTTGATATGACAACATACGATATATTCTATAGTGCACCTGATTCCGGGTCGAATCAAAGCAAGGCGAAAATCATTTGGAAAGAACGTTATCCCAGAAGTACTATCCGGATAATACGGGTTGTGAGTAAAAACTTTGAATATTCATATATCCTTGGTATTGAAGAAAACTTCAATGATGAGAGATATCATGATGAGGATGATAAGCCAGAGCAAATTAAAGTTGATACAAGGGCAATTCATAGGGTCTTTTTTAGTGCTTCTGGAAAGCTTTTAAAGCTCGAAGATAGAAATTCTCCTGTCCTTGTTTTAAAAGTACGAAAAGTTACGACGGAGCAAATTGACAATGAAATAACGTCTCAAACGGAAAGGACTAAAAATAATAAAAAAGCAAAAAGTAAATTTGATTGGCTAGCCTTCGGATGCTACGATGATGTTGATAATGGTGACGAAAGTGCAAAATCCAGCGAATCCGATGAAGATACTGACAGTAATAATGTTGGAGTTGATGCAGCGGATGAGATCAGTGTGAAAGAACATATCATCAAAAAAGAAAATGCAGTTACGCAAAATTCAGCAACTCACAATCGAAAAGCAATTATTCCTGAAATTCCATTTGTAAGCAAATCACTCTCCTTAATGGAATATTTACTCAGAATCTGTGCTCTTCAAGCCAATGATCAGCAGTCAGTTTTTGATGTGAAAGATGAGAGGTTAAGACTTTATTTAAATGATGAGAATACTGTGAGATCCGACAATGAAGAGACTGAAATACATCATCTGGAAGCTAAGTTCAAGAACTTAACTGTTAATGATAAATTGACGATAAGTGGATCACCGCGCAAAACTTCATCCCAGATTGAACAGAATAAAGAAGCTGAGTCTAAATGATTAGCGTGCGTGATCAAAGATTTCCACTTTTTTCTGTCGGTTCAATTTTTCAGAGGATTAATTAGCGTTATGTTTCTCCAGTATGATTGCTGGATGAATCTTTCCGAAAGTAAAGTAGTGAAACTTTCCGTTATCATGGCAGTGTGGGAATTAGAATAATTTCCTAAGTGGTTGATATAGACATGGCGGATCCTTCCTTATAGCGTCACCAGTCTGTTTATACTACTGAGCATAGAAAAATAGATTACTGAAAGGCAAAATGTTTGTGTGAAATGTTTTACTACGAAAGGAATTCACATAGAAGCCTAATTCCAACGATTGGTTATTGCTGCACGAACTTTTCAGGGTGAAGTTGGGTAAATATTTAGATTCGCATTAGCAGCAACAATTACGTAATCAAGTGACAAATACCATAAATTATATCAGTACTTTACTGTAATACAGTCGCGTCTACATAAAGCTGCCCCCTGCCTTGTTTATGCCCAAGAAAGCCGCGCTCATAAGGATCAAAGGTATTTAAGCATGTGCATTTCCCGTTTTACTTGCCTCCTTTATACTTTCTTTTTCACCTCTTTCCTTCCAAATTTTTCCCTCTCTTTAACCTTAAAAGCACTCAATATAATTCTACATATTAGTTGACGAAAATCCCATAAAATAATTGGAGTCACACGTAAAGCCATACGTCAGGCAGGTTCCAAGAATTAAATTATAAAAGCTTCTTCAATCTAAGACAGTTTCCAATACTTTTTTAAAAAACGTTGTTCTTCCTGTAATTTAACTTTCATATCTATGATTCATATCGACTAATCAATGAATATTTTTGATTATGTAACGAAAATCCAGAGATCATCTCTCCATAGCAACGGAATAAGACTCTAGAGATCTGAAACTTTAATTATCTTTTTCACTACTAACAAAATATTATTTAATATATTGTAAAGCGATTATGGCACTATCAAAAAAATAGTAGGTGAACGCTATTTAATGTTCAGTGATATAAGATCACGTTAAATTAGTAATAAATAATACATATGCCCCATACCAAGAAGAACTTTGGTTTTTGCTAGATCCACCATAGGATGCTTTTAAATACATATGCCTACTTTTTCTTTCAACACTTTCAGTCATTTCAAATAGACTACTAGTTATTTGTTTTTTATCAAATATGAGAAAAAAGCAGTTATCAATAAGAAGCATTATTACATTACTAATTAGTTATCTGCCTTAATGATCATATTTTTAAAGGAAGGATCGGAAATAATATATGCTGGTGTTAAAAACGCCCTGTAAATTATATGTAACTTCCACTCATTTTTTGGAAAAACTAATGCCGGAGGCCTGCGAGATGAGTGACTTTGTATGTTATCTGATAAGTTGGGAAAATGTAAACCTAATAATATGTATGAGGCTATTCTAAAAGTTGTGTATTTATTATCTTTTAACTGAAGTCAAATTAGCTCAATTGCAAAAAATGAGATCATCCGTCAAGAAGAAGAAACAATTTATAAACAGGTCGTAAAGTAAAAGGATGGATACATATGAAATTTATGCCTTCTACAGATGAAATGCTAAATCATATTTTGCCATCGCATTGGAGCATATTGAGAACTTCCAAGTAAGAGCGTTCTGTACTTTATGATTGAATGTCAGTCCGTTGAGTTTGTCAATCTGGCGTGTACATAATTTTGTTCTTATCATTAATAATTGGTCCAACTTTCAAATGTTTTGACTATCTTTTCCAATATTTGACGTATTAATATGTGAAATTTAAGAGCCTTATCTTACGTGGTGAAGTAAAGTAAAAAAATTACAGTCAGACACACCTGTATACGAGAACAAATATGGAGGATGACCCACCACACGAGATATGATGAAGCACGTGCATTCCATAAGAACGCAGTTAGAGTACTCTCCTACGTACCTCCACTTCACATAACATGATATTAGATATATATCTGTTCAAAAGTTCATATGTTGCGGTTAAGTCGAAAGACAGAAGAACATCTTTCACAAAACTTAACTATAATAAAAAATGCATATTATCTTGTTTAAAATCCACATAAAACAGCAAAAGCTATGTCTTAATTATTTAATAGTTGTTTTCAATCACCATCTTGATTGCCTTGTTCTTTGCAGCATGGCTAAAAACATCGTATGCCTTGATGAAGTCTTTCATCTGGAAACGATGAGTAACCAACTTTGATGGATCTAGTAAACCCTTCTTCACCTTTTCTAGCAACTCAGAAGTAGAAGTCGTGTTCACTAGCCCGCCTGTTAACTTAAAGTTCTTAATCCATAGATCATCTATGAAAAGTGTTGCTGGCTTCACATGAACTCCAACATTAGCTATAGTTCCGCCAACGCCAATGAGTCTTTCACATAGTTCCAAAGTGACAGGTAGTCCACAGCATTCAATGGCTGTGTCAACACCTGGAAGATCATCGACACCATTTTTAACATTTTTTGAAATAAACTCCTTAACATCTTGCTTTCCAGAATTCACCGTATAGTTAGCTCCCAACTTCTGTGCAACTTCAAGACGGGAATCATCCAAATCAACGGCAATAATATTTTTAGGATTCTTTGACTTAGCACTCAAGATTGCGGATAACCCGATAGGTCCACACCCAACAACAGCAACAGTACTTCCTTCAGTAACATTACCATCAAGAACACCCAATTCATACGAGGTTGGGAGAATGTCACTAAGCATCAACAGTGATTCAACGGGTATACCCTTTGGACACTTGTACACTGAACTGTCAGCAAGGGGCACTCTCACATATTCAGCCTGTGTTCCATCCATTGCTGCTCCCAAAATGCAAGCACAACCCTTGGACCATCCAGCATAATCCTTACACTTCAAGCAATGAGCAGTTTGGCCCCTTTTACAGTTATAGCAGCTTCCGCAACTGCTGATGCAGGAGACGATAACAACATCACCAGGTTTCACGGTTTTAACAGCGGAACCAATTTCCTCAACCCGGACGACACCCTCGTGTCCTAAGACGACACCTCTACCACTCTTTTTTGCTGTTTCATTGATATATGGAAGGGCGCCATCGACCACATGAAGATCCGATCCACAAATGGTTGTCACAACAGTCTTTCCAATAATATCGGTAGGCTCAAGAATCTTTGGTTTAGGAATTTCCTGCAACCTTATGTCACCTTTAGTTCCCATATAACAGAGTCCTTTCATTTTTTTAATATCTCTTAGCGTTTTTTTTTTTGGAGTTGATAACTGTCCACTTTTAGTTGATTATCAAATTGTAAGCTAAACTCGTAAGTTAAATACACTATCATGGATAAGTCAAATTCTACAATCATGTTCCTTTTATATCTTTTTCCATACAATAAAAGCCAGAGGAAATAACGGCTTCACTATGAATTACGGATATAATCCATACAGAGCTGGTATCGGTACCTACTGCCTCGTAGGGTGACACTAGTCCCTTTCCTTACTGTATTCGGGCCTCATTCGTTCTTCCCCGGATCGCATAAAGCATTACAGGTTTGTGTTGCCTTTTGTAAAATAAAAGTGTGCTTCTCCAGATAGTTGACTATGACGCTTATAAAACGCATATTACAAATACATGACATAAACAATACAAACGAAATATATTTTCCTATATGCACCTGTTTTGCGATATATTTCATCTAAACAATCAATAATCATAAAGCATAAATTTTTGGCTTCACAAAAAAAGTTTATGTATTATTCGCAGCAGTCTTCCGCGAACTCCGAATCACACCCCCGATGGGACTCAGATGAAGCTTGTAAACGAAATACCGCTAGCAAGACCTCCGTTGGAATATTTCAAGCCCAAATTAAGGTCCTTCCCCTATTGTATTTCTCACAATTACGGGGAATCGCAGACTGTAGTTCCCAATAAATGTTTTTTTTGCACAGCCTTTGATGTTTGAATCTAGTTTATTCAATAAAAACTCACCCTCACTGCATCACTGCATTGCTAAAATTCAAAGTTGATGTTTTTTCATGCAGCGTTCTCCTCTAGAAAATCGGATATTACCGATAAACCAGAAGACACCCTTTCGTCCGTAGTTTGTATTATTACATTAAATTACAGAAAAGTAGGGGATACCCATACCGTGTTTCGTTAAAGTAGCTAATATTTGAATTCGAATATAATCGCATTACTATAATGCCTTCTATGCTCAAGGTCGTTGCTAATCCGATTCCATATTTTATTTTTAACTCCGACCTTTAATGGCCTGAAAATTTCCGTGCACACAAAAGTAGCATGTCTATTTTATTACTGGAAAGTCATTTTCTCCGTTTAGATGAACATCCGTTTGGCTTCAGTTTAATCAAGAATATGTGACATTATCATCAGACGGTATTTCAAAAGGATTTTAAGTAATATAGCAAAAGAAGTTGAGAAGCTACGGATAGGAAAATGGCTTTAGAAAAAGTAAATTTTCCTTGCTTTGTATTCTATGCGGGGTTTGAAATGTGAACCCTTGGAGTTGAACTTTATCCGCTAATTATGTGGACTGCTTTCTGCTCTACCTTTTAACACTTCTCCATCCTAAGTCGGTCTGTCCTATATTTTTAAGCATATTTCACAATAATTTAAAAGCTTTATTTATTCAGTGCATAGTTGATATTTTAGTATAGAATTTCAGCTTCACATAAAAATTTGGTATCATTCATTAAAAGATTCAATGGTAAGAAGGAATGAATTTCTATAAACAGAAGCATTGCAATTTCCTGTAAATGGTGTGAATAAGCATTCTTTTTTTTGAATATTATTGATCTTCAATGTGTAAAAATATTGTAACGATACTTTTTAGAACTATGCACACATTATTTTGATTCATGCCCGGCGTGTTGTGAGATAAATGTACGTATTTGAGACTGCACAAAATTCCTTAAACCTTCTACACTAGCACATATAATATAGAAATTACACTGTATCCATGATATAAAAAATAAATCTCTCAGACCGAGAATTGAACTCGGATCCCTCGCGTGACAAGCGAAAATTCTAGCCATTAAACTATCTGAGAATCTTCGAATTTGTGAATGGTCGGACTGAAGGTAACTATATTTTATTTTCAATAACCTGAAGTATAAGGATTCTTTAGATGATTACCAATCCCTCTAAAGATATATATGTCGGAACCTATGAGTTATAATAATGTTTTATGTGTTAATAACGCATAAAGGTTCAACTGGTATTTGATTTTGTCGGACATATGAGAATATTACCTAGTATTAGGCAATCTATTATTATATGTCATTAGATTTATTTGTTTTGAGATCTGAACTTATTCTTAAATAAAGAAGATTTAGAATAATATCTATTACAGACAATCCTGGATAAAATGCACTAACTGTGTATGTTAGGAAATCAGCAGAAAAATAATTATGCGCGATCATAATTCTGTTTCTGAGAATTAAATCTTTTTTTATATTATGTATGATTACCTCACTTTATTTTCCTTTTTATTTTTACTTTACTTTACCTCTTTTTATATAACTTGTTTCTTCTACGAAGGGACGAGACCCGATAGCCTATTTTGCAATACAACTAGTTCGACTCCACTTGATGGTGACAGAGTAAAGGAAGTAAATTCATTTTCTTCTATGGTGACACATACACAATTGTTAGAATGTTAAAGACATTAACATTATCACACATACCACTTGGTACATTTATATCCACCCACTTAGGTAACCGACCTTACAATTGTCTGAATCTCCCCGACTGCTAGGTTCTTATTAGTTCTATTAAAGAAGGAGTTTGATAGCTAAAGCCCGGGAGTAACTCATAAGGTCTCTCTTAACTCCGACAGATTTATAATATGTGAATCAAATTAATGTTCAGACAGATAGAAGAAATAATTCGCGGGGAAATTTTTCCTGTGAAATAAATTTCTCCCTAATTTACTTTCGGCTGAGAATGACCTATTCCACTTCTGCGGAAAAATATCTCTTATATGTATGTACTACTTTTTCCTTATATACTATGTGTCTCTTAGAAGGGACGACGACTTTATTGTGTAATTTGCAATACATATTCATATAAGGAAATCCATCTTGAAGTGATCCTTCAGCTGAAACCAAGAGTAACCTTCGGGTTCTCGCTGGATTACAAACGTGTTCGTAAGGACCCTATTTTGTTATGAGGGTCATTCTATGCAACAGAAGTCTTTTCTATATCCGAACTATATGGCCAATCCCGTTCATAACCTTGGGCATCTACGCGCTCGGTAGTGCTACGGCACAGAGATATGTGAGCAATTAAGTAGATACATATGTCACACGGGATTTATATACTCTGACAATATATTAGATTATTAAGATTCTTATCTCTCTTCTCTGATTCTTCTTTCTTCAGATTTCATTACATCCTTCTCTCATTACCAGACGGAAAGGATCTCTATTTATATTAAATGGAAATGGCACATTTCCCAAATTTAATTATTATTTTACTAATATCAGTTTCTGACTACGGAAGACGCTTTCCCTCCTCGGGAGGCGTTCGTCAGTCATTCACAGTGGCATGGACTGTCCCGGTCCATCCTTTAATCAGAAGTCAATTCTTTTGACTTAATTACTATTGTTGTTTAGCTCATGATTAATTTAAACATGAAATTAATTCATTTCATGAGTGACTCTTAATTCGAACCAAAGGCCGAAGATTTCTCACCTTCTCTTTCCTCATTGGGAAATCTAATCTTTCAATTATTTATCTAGCTTTAAACCAATACACTCTTGGTTTGACCCCTTACAGAATTTGTAAATGGTCGGACTGAAGGTAACTATATTTTATTTTCAATAACCTGAAGTATAAGGATTCTTTAGATGATTACCAAATCCGTCTAAAGATATATAATAGATTATTAAGATTGTTATCTGATACTTCTCGTATCCTTTCATATCTCTCATCTCATAGCTATCTATGAAACATTCTATTCGTTCATTATTCAAATGCAATTACTTCTTTCAATCCTCTTCAAATAACTAAATCATAATCTAACCTTGCCTCTGTATCAAAGGAGAGCAAGGGCGCATATTTATATTAAATGGAGAATGACACTTCTTCCGTTTCTCTTCCAATTTCATACAATAACAAATTGTATGCCAAAGAGGAATCCATCCTGTTTGGAAACATCACATTATGTGAATTCAGCATAACCCGCAATTATGCAAAAACCTGTTGTTTTGCATATGCAGTCGCTACACGAATATTAGTCAACTTATTCCGATGCAGCTCTTTCTTATTGTCTTTCGGATCACTATCCTTTCAGTACGCCTTATTTCTTATTCGCGCCTCTCATAATTTATTTCGGAAACTATTTATATCTTTCCGTGTTACCTAATCAGGTAAGTGAATTCATTAATATTTTATCTGGCTTTAAACCAATACGCACTTGGTTTGACCCCTTACAAAT